>JAKWJA010002493.1:56310036-56312536 GCA_027704765.1 Solanum habrochaites | reverse complement strand
GCTATCTATCTATCTCTCTATCTATCTATCTATCTATCTACTATCTATCTATCTATCTATCTATCGATCTATCTACACTATCTATATCTATCTGCTTCATCTATCTATCGATCGATCTATCTATCTGTCATTCTATCTATCTATCATCTATTCTATCTTCTAACTCTATCTATCTATCTTCTATCTATCTATCTATCTATCTATCTATCTATCTATCTATCTATGCTATCTATCTCTCTATCATCTATCGATCGATCTATCTATCATCTATCTATATCTATCTAGCTATCTAGCGATCTATCTATCTATCTATCCATCTATCTATCTATCTATCTAGTCTAGCGATCTATCTAATCTTATCTATCTATCCTACTATCTATCTATCTATCTATCCCGCGTCTATCTATCTTCTATCGTCGTTCCTATCGTATCTGGTCATCTATCTATTGTCTAGCTAATCTATCGTCTAGCTATCTATCATGTCTATCCTATCTATCTAGTCTGTCTATCTATCTATGCTGTTATCTTCTATCTTTCTAGCTATCTATCTATCTATCTATCTGTCTATCTATCGTCTGTCTATCTAATCGATCTGTCTGATCTGCTATCATCTATCTATCTATCTATCTGTCTAGCATATCGATCTGTCGATCTAGCGATCCTGTACTATCGGTCTATCTGTCTATCATCTATCTGTCTATCTGTCCCTCTATCTATCTGTCCTCGAGCGTCCATCCATCTTATGCGGCTCCGGTCCATCTATCTGTTATGTCCTCGATCTAGCTGTAGGTCCATTTATCTATCTTATTCCATCTAGCTATCTCTAGCTATCTCTGTCTCTCTATCTCTCTGTCGAGCTATCGAGCGTCCATCGATCTGATCGGGCCATCTAGCTAGCGGGCCATCTATCGATCTGTAGCGATCTAGCTAGCGATCTATCTAGCGTATTCTATCTATCGAGCTAGCTATCGATCTCGCGTCTATCTACGATCGATCTATCTACTCTCTATCTATCTATCTATCGATCTATCATACTATCTATCTAGCGAGCGATCAGCTTCTATCTCATCGATCTAAGCTAGCATCTCTCCGTCGCTACTATCTATCGTCTATCGTCTAGCGTTCTATCTAGCGAGCATCTACCTATCCTAATCTATCTATCTGCGATCATCGATCGAGTATATCTATCTAGGCGAGCTAGCTATCGATCGATCTAGCGAGCTAACCGAAGCTAGCGAGGCGAGCGATCGATCGATCTAGCGCTCTAGCTATCTATGCGATCGAGCTAATAGAGCAGCTAGCGATCTAGCTATCTAGCTAATTCTTCTAGCATCTAAGCGACGATCTATGATCGGCAGCTAGCGGCGAGCTAGCTGGCCATCCGATCGGTCTATCTATCGGCTAGCCTAGCTGGCGATCTAGCTGTCATCGGCTGGTCATCTAGCTATCTATCCTATCGATCTAGCTATCTACCTGGCGAGCTAGCTATCGAGCTAGCTATCTATCTATCTATTCTTCCCCCCTCTTCTATCTAATCTATCTAATCATCTATCTACTCTCTATCTCTCAGCTATCTAGCTATCGAGCTATTCTAAGCTATCGATCGATCGATCTATCGATCTTCGATCAGCTACTATCGAGCTATCGATCTTCTATCTAGCGGAGGCGAGCTACTAGCTACTAGCTGGCCGGGGCGGTCTATCTGTCGGTCGGGCTGAGCTCTGTCTTGGGTCTGTCTAGCTGTCCTGTGCTGGCTGTCTGCTCTAGCGGTCCTGTCGGTCTATCGGGGGCTAGCCGGTTGGTGTCTATCTTTCTAGCTAGTCTATACGAGCTAGCTAGCTAGCTAATCTATCTATCTAATCTATCTATCTATCTATCTATCTATCCTGCTACCGATCTATCGATTAGCGATGCTACTCTATCTAGCTTCTATCTACTATCTAGCTAATCTCTATCTATCATCCGAGTCGATCTACTATCGCTCTACTATCGATCTATCGGATCTATCGATCTATCATCGTAGCTATCTAGCTATCTTCTATCTATCTATCGATCTATCTATCTACTAGCGATCTATCGATCGATCATCGATCTACTACGATCTAGGCTAGCTAATCTTCTAGCTGTGGTCGGGCGGCTATCTAGCTCGGGCTGGCTATTCTATCTAAGCTAGCGGTCTGGCTTTCGATCTATCCTGTCTTTCTATCTATTCGTTCTTTCTATCTCTCTGTCTATCTATCTATCTATCTGTCTAGGCATCACGGCTATCTATCTATCTATCTGTTATCTATCTATCGGCTATTACTCTATCTTCATCTATCGAATCTGCTATCTATCTAATCTGTCTATCAGATCTATCGATCTATCTATCATCTGTCTATCTATCTATCTGTCTATCTAAGCTATCGGTCATCTGTCTATCTGTCTATCGAGCTATCTGTCTAACTCTTCCATCTATCTATCTGTCCTCTATCTGCTAGTCTCTATCTGTCGTGTCCAT
>JAKWJA010002493.1:56002536-56307536 GCA_027704765.1 Solanum habrochaites | reverse complement strand
TCTATCTGTCTAGGCGTATCGTATCGTCGAGCTTCTATCTACTTCTATCTAATCGTCTTCTATCTATCTATCCCTTCTTCTTATCTATCTGTCTAGTCTATCATCTGTCTATCTGCATCTTCTATTCTTCTACGATCTATCTATCTATCTGTCTATCTATCTATCTGTCTATCTATCTATCTGTCTATCTGTCTATCTGTCTATCTATCTATCTGTCTATCTGTCCATCTATCTATCTGTCCATCTATCTGTCTATCCATCTATCTGTCTGTCCATCTATCTGTCTGTCCATCTATCTATCTGTATGTCCATTTATCTATCTATCCATCTATCTATCTATATGTCCATCTATCTATCTGTCCATCTATCTATCTGTCCATATATCTCTCTATCTCTCTATCTATCTATCTATCTATCTATCTATCTATCTATCTATCTATCTATCTATCTATCTATCTATCTATCTATCTATCTATCTATCTTATCTAAGCTAACTATCTATCTAGCTATCTATCCNTAATTAGGTAAAAGAAAAGAGGGTTTGGAATAAGAAAATAGAAAGAACAAAGAACCAGAAAGAGAAAAAGAGAGGAGGAGAGGAACGAGTAGGAGAAGAGGAGGAAAACGGAGGGAGGGGACAACAAGAAATTGAGGAATTTGCTTTCTTGCTTATCCCTAAATCTCGGTGGGAGGTATGGTTATGGTTTTTTTACACTATCGTAGTAAAATTTAATATCGATGTATGTGTTGGGTAGTATATAGAGTCTTCTTTATGCTTAATTGTTGTGTATTGCATGATGTGATTTCATATTATGAATTGTGATGAAAAAACAAGGGCATGATGAAAGCTATTGAATCCCAAAATTTTGATTTAGTAAAACCTAATTCTTGTTAAAATTGGGATAGATTGCCTTGTATAAAAGAAGGCTTGACGAACTAAAGTGAGAGGATGATGCCTTGGTATTATAAAGAAGGCTTGATGAATTAGTAGAATGAGATTCGGGATCGGAGGTGTCACGTACCGACACCATAGAAATTAAGTGGGACGGGTATTAACGAAACCGCAACACGTAGAGGTAGGGGGGATCAGGTGTCAAGTACTACGGGACACATACGGAAGTAGTGGGCGGGGTGGCACGAAACCACACGTAGGATGTAGGGGATCGGAAGTGTACACGTACCGGAACATAAAGAATTAGTGGGACGGGTGTCACGAAAACCGACACGTAGATGTAGGGGGATCGGAGTGTCACGTTCCGAACATAGTAAGTAGGGATCGGAGAGAGTGTCACGTTACCGGGACACAAGAGAATAAATATTAATGAATCTTGAAAAGATATTATATACTTCATCTAAAGCCAACATGTATCCCCAAATAAGTAGGGTTATGGAGGGCTTGAGTCCTCATAGATATGGATCGGGTGATTATTATAAATTGGCGTTTTACTTGTTGCTATCACCGTTAAGACTATTAGTTGATTTATGATGTATCTGAGATATATTGTTTCTATTTGAGTTGGCCCGATGTACATACCCGTAACTGGGTTTTGTTATGAACCCCCTAACTTTTATGTTTTCTTTTGTTTTATTTGTGGGAATCCGCAGCAAAAAAACGATGCCGTCATATTCTAATCAAAATTAGTTCAACCAGGTCTTCGTTCCATGACCGGATCTTCAGGGGTGAGCTAATTGCTTCTAGCTTGGACTGGATTATCCTTTATCAGTTCTTGATGCTTGAAGTTGGAATAGACTAGCTTTCTTATTTATTTTAGCTTCTTAGAATACTTCTTAGTTAGTAAATTGATCATTAGATGTCTTGTGATGATGACTCCCAGATTTGGGGGGGAATTAAGAGATGATTGGGAATTTTAGGTTATTGGAATTGTCACTTTTATTTATGAGTTTAAGTCTCCGCATTGCTTTATGTTATTATTTTAAATGAAATGATAAGGTTCAGATTTGGTTGGTTTCGCTCACATAGGGAGGGTAAATTGTGGGGTTGCCAAAGTCGCGTTGCTCGGTTTTGGGGTCGTGGACCAAACTTGGTAATAGAGCCTTTAGGTTCGTTGGTTCTCATCACACAAAGAACGGTCTAGTAGAGTATTAAGGAACGGTAGGGGGACGCCTTACTTTTCTTTGGAGGCATAAGATTTAGGAAATTTCATTCTTTAGTTTCTTTCTTTCGTGCTATTTACTTTGGATCCAATTTGGTATCTAGGTGATTTACAAATTGGTATCTGACCATCTTCCACTCTATTTCGCGATGGTTAGAACTAGGAGCAAAGACTACGCCAAACATTCAACAGCAAGGACAAAGATGATTAGAGCCAGGCCACGGGGGCATGAGCTCGGAGTGACAACAGTGCAAGAAGGCTCCCGCGGTAGAGTCGTGGGAGGGACGTCCTCTAGAGGGAGAGCGAGAACCTAATCCATCTGTGCTAGGGCGGTGACTCCTTCCACCTATGAGGAGAACCGGGTAGATTAGTAAGAGAAGGGGAAGGATGGGGAGAAATGAACAAGTACAGAACGAGGAAATGCCACCCCAAACCGTACCCCAGAGCTGATCAATTCAGGTGCTCGGGCTTATCTAGTGGGTTGTCTGATTTCAGGGTCAGGCACCCCCAATGTTTCCCGCAACCAAAACACCTCCGGTTTCAGGAGGTAACGACGGCAGCAGTGCCAACTATGGCGGGTCCTCGTATGGATGACTCTTGGACATTAGGCCGTTTCCACGATGACTACTGGGCCTATCATGACAAATGATCCAGCGAATTGAAACTTTTTATGGCACAAGTTCAACAGAAAAATTGAACAATGAAACCTATCACAGTCTTAAAGGGTTGGGAATTAAACAATGAGGATGCTATTACGATTTTACTGGTGGGAACTGGTCATGAGGTTTACTACACAAGATGGGATGTTATATTATTAGTTTTAGAACGGTTGGGGGGGCGAGGGGAGGGTGAGGTAGGAGGTGATAACTGTTAAATAGGGAGAAGCCAATGAGGTGGTGAGGGGGGGTCACAGGTTGAGTGTATACAAAAAGAGGCACCCCACCTATGGAATTGGGCCTCATTTCTCTAGCTTGTTATGGAGAGAAAATATATTCCCCGGACATGAGAGATAGGAAAAGGGAATGAGTCTTGAGCCTAGAGCAAGGGAGGATGTCGGTCAATGCATATGAGGGATAGTTTCGTGCAATATCCAGATATTCCACCCAACTATGTTTCAGTTCCAAAAAGAGCGGATCGCCGGTTTTGTGAAGGGTTTTGGGTTGAGATCAGAATTGCGAATTTCGCCTTACAGGTAGCGGCTACGGCAAAATCCTTCCAAGAAGTAGAAATAAGATTCGGGTAGTGGGAAGGAGGTGGAAGCCAGATGAATTCAGCAACGCATCGACATCAAAAAGGTTTCGAAAAGGGGGTGAGTGTAAATGGTTCGATAACGCTAGAGGACAGGGTTCCGGAAGGTTACTCAGTCGAACCATCAGTCCTTCACTACAGAACTGTAGTGGGGGGTCCACCTCAGAACAGGTTCAACTTTCTCTGAGGACCCATGCGGTGAATCTACAAGAGGGTTATGGAATGTGGGGAGAATGGAAATATTTAGGAGGACACTTGTCCAAAAACAGTAATAGACCCCCAATAGCTACGCAGGTAGAGGTGGTATGGTAGAGGGCCGTTTTTTCTGGAGACGCGGGTTGGTCGGGGTAATGGTGGTCACCCAAAATGGCCGGGGAGGGGGTAACGGGCAACGGGGAGCCACTAAATCCAACAAAACATGGGTAGGAACCAACGGGACAAACAAACGAAAATGGCCCATGTTTATGCTTCCCTGGGAGAAGATCGGAGGCGGGACATCTTGATGCTGTCATCACAGGTATCTTCTGGTTTTGTGATGGCATGGCACTTCTGTATTGCTTTGATCATGGATCCAATTCTTATGTATCTTCCTCATTTGCTAATTGTTCCAAATTTACATTGTGAATTACGATATGCCTTATTCGGTTTTCGACTCCGGTGGGTGAGTCTGGGTAGTTGAAAAGGTATATAGAGTCTTGTTGGTGACAGCTTTGTGGGGAAGGCAACACTTATGTAGATTTGGTGACTCTTAGAAATGGTTGATTTGATGTAATTTTGGTATGACTGGATCTCTCCGCAATTTCGGATCTGGGCTTGTAACGCTAAAACGGGTGTGACGTTTAGCCCAAGCCTGGGGAACAGAATCCGTTAGTTGTGGGAGGGTGACACCCCACTTCCAAATCCGGTGCGTATAATCTCCTTTCTTCGATGCTAAGAAAAGGTTAGTAAGGGTTGTTTAGCTTTCTTGGCACATCTCAAGGATGGACACTACCCAATACCTTCGTTGAAGTCGGTTTGCGGTGGTTTGTGAGTTTATTGATGGTATTCACCTGCAAGATCTTCCGGGTTATGCCCCAGATAGGGATATTGACTTCTGTTGTATTGACTGAAACCGGGGGTACACGCCCCATTTTAACCCCCTTACAGAAAATGGCCCCCGCGGAGTAGTTAAGGGCGAAATAATTAAAAAGCCCAAACTCAAGGAAATGTTGAGCAACAAGCTTTTATAGACCAAGGCATCTTCTGGGGTGCTCGGTTTTGTTGTAAAGAGAAAGAAGAAAGATGGGAGTTTTCGGATGTGCATAGGACTACCGGCAGTTGAACAAGGTGACTATAAAAAAAAACAAGTATTCCTCTTCCCGCATTGATGACTTGTTCCGATCGTTACACAAGGGCTGTGTCTTCTCTAAAGATTGACTTAAGATGCCGGTTATCATCAAGTGAAAATACGGGGCAAACGATGTGCCAAAGACTGCTTTTAGGACCAGGGTATGGCATTACGGAATTTGTTAGTGATGTCTTTTGGTCTTACGAATTGCCCCTGCTTCGTTATGAGTTTGATGAACGGGAATTTTTAGCCATATTAGATCTCTTTGTGATTCGTATTATTGTGATATTACTGATATACTCCAAGAGTAAGGAAGGGAACATGAGGGGAGAATGTGAGAATGGTGTATTGGAAAACGTGGAGGAGAAAAAGCTTTATGCCAAGTTCTCAAGGTGGAGTTTTGGCTAGATGCGTTTCCTTCTTGGGCACGTGGTTGATAAGGATGGAGTAATGGTGAGTTCCTTCTAAGATCGAAGGAGTTGAAAAATGGGTAAGACTACTAATTGTCAGAAATAAATGGGCTGTTGGGTGATAGATACTACCGCCAGGATTGTCAAGGGATTCTCTTCTATTGCTTCCCACAAACTGACGAACTTGGAATAAGCAAAAATGTTTTCCATTTGTATGGCGGAATGAGTGTGAGGAAAGGAAAGGGAAAGCTTTCAGAAGGCTCAAGACTCTGTTGACTGCTGCACCAATTATACCTTGCCAGTGAAGGCAAGAATTTCATTGTGGTATTGTGTTGCATCTTATTCGGGTTTGGGTTGCATTGATAATGCAAGAGAAGAAATGTGATTGCTTATGCTTCAAAAGACAATTTTTAAAAATGCTGAACGGAAATATACACTCATGATTTGGGAATGGCCGCGGGGTGGTAGTGTTGCACTAAAGCAATGAAGGACACTATTATATGGGGTAAGTTGAGGTTATACGCGGATCATGTAGTCGCATATTGTCTTCACTCAGAGAGATTTGAAATTTGAGAGCGAGGGAGGGTACGAGGGATGGAACTAACGGAAGGACTACGGACATCACTATTTGTAACATCCGGGGAAGGCGAATGGTGTTTTGTTATGTTGGAAGCGGATGCTTTAAGCAGAAAGCGGGAAGCCTGGGAAGTTCTAGCTCACTGCAAGCTTCTAGGCGCAATGGCTAGAGAAGTCAGCTCTGGGGGCTCCCATATCGCCCCTTATTGAGATTAGAAGTTAAATGAGAAGGGAGGATTTTTAGCTTGTGTGGAGTAAACGATTCTTCTTTTCTTGACAAGATTAAGGGAGAAAAACAGGTGATGAGGAGAAAAAAATAGGGCGAATAGAGATAAAGTGTTGAGAGGAGAGCTCTAAAGAAGCAACATAGACGAGGAAGGGTGTGGAGGATTAAGGGTAAGGTGGTGTGTGTTACCCCGCATTGATGATTTGATCAACACTATTCTGACAGAGCTCATAGTTCAAAAAGCGGGTTTATATCGATAAATCCTGGGTGCAAAACCAAGATGTACCGGACCAAAGCAACCGCACTTTGGGGGAGAAGAATGAAGCGTGATATGTGTATTTATGCCAATGTCCAAATGTAACAAGTAAAGTAGACCACACCAGAGGCCCGGAGGGGAACACTTAAGAAGAATGCCCATTCCGGAATGGAAGGGAGAGAATCGCAATGACTTCGTGGTTGTGGTCTTCCAAAGGACATTGGGCAAGTATGATCATTTGGGGGAGAGGGGGATGGGGGGAGGGGGGCGTGAGACACAAGGGGTAATTGGTGGGAGGGAGCCGGGGAGTAACGGGGGAAAGGTTGGTAAGATAACAAAAGGGTGAGTAGTGGAGACCGGGGTGGGTGTGTGATAGGTGAGAAAGGAAGGTTTTAACGAGTCTCTTCATTTCATTCCGGTTAAGGTGATTACAATGCAGAGTAAGGTAGCCAACTTAATCTCAGGGAAGTGTTCGATTGCATGGGAGTTCCACTATCATCATACAGTAGAGTAAGCCGTGTACTTCGAAGGTGTGGGAAAAACATTGCATGCAGGAAGAATTGGGTACTTAGGTGGACCTTATACCGCGTTCCATCCTCAGGGGACCGATGGTCAGTATGAGCGAACGATTCAAGTGTGGAGGGATATGCTTGTGCATGTGTGATAGAATTCGGTGGCATGGAATTAAAACTTCTTACATTAGCGGAGTTTTCATACAATAATAGCTATCACTCAAAGCCAATTGATATGGCTCCATTTGGAGCATGTATGGTAGGAAGATGTAGGTCTCCCAATTGGTTGGTTTGATTGGCATTCGATGTTAGGAACCTTGGGTACGATATTTTGAAGAGATTCGATGGGAGAAAGTGAGTCCATCAAGGAGAAAAAGCGGCTGAAGCGGCGAAAGTAGACAAAAAGGAATATGCAGATCGAAAGGTTAGGAGGACTTAGAGTTAATGGAAGCGTGAACAAGTGCTTGTTGAAAGTTCACCAATGAAAAGGGGTTGAGCGGTTGGTGAAAAGAGGGCAAAGCTAAGCCCAAGGTACCATTGGTCCCTTTGAAGTACTAAGCGAGTAGGGAGGTGGGCTTTGAGTTAGCATCTTGCCTCCAGGGCTGTCCGGGTACATCCGGTGTTTTCATGTGTCGATGTTGAAAAAGATACATGGGGATGGAAATTACATTATCCGTGGGATTCAGTTTTTGCTTGATGAGAACGTTGTCTTATTGAGGAGGGAGCCTGTTGCTATTTAGATGAGAAGTTCGCAAGGTTGAGGTCAGAGAGATTTCATCCATCAAGGTGGCAATGGAAGAAGCGACCGGTTTCGGTTTGGAAAGGAAGCCACTTGGGAGAGGAGGCAGATATGCGAAGAAAGATACCCACATATGTTTACAGATTCAGGTTGGTATTCATTTTTGCCTTTGGTTTTCCTTTTGTGATCGTTCGGGGACGAACGATGGGTAAATTGGGATCTATTGTAAGGGACATGTTATGTTTAGTTCATTTTGAGAGGCAAGAATTTATGTGGAAAAACTGGCAGAGTGACGGGGGGCGGCCCACGCGGACCGTTCAGGCCACGACGGACCGTCGTGGAGGGTGTCGTTTTCAAAACATTAGAAATATGAAAGGGGTAACTGGAAAATCGGCTCTCTGAAGTGCGGTGACGGAAATGGCAGGACGGACGTCACAGGTGACGGGACCGTCACAGGACTCTTATGGTGGAAATTGAGTTCTCGACGGTTCGACGGACCTGCAGGACGGCCCGTCCAGGGCACGACGGGCCCGTCATGGGCTACGCACAACCACAAGTTTCGGGGCGGATTGTCTTACACGTTTTAAGGGACGTTTTTGACATTCCGCTTTTAATTATAAAGTTTAGGAGGGTAATGTTAATAAGTCAATTACATTGGGGTTGTTAAAGAGGTAACCGTAAGTTAATTAGTGGGTTATTTTTCCCATCTTTCATTTCTTAATTACATAATAATTAGGGTTTAAAAGAAAGAGGGGTTTAAATAAGAAAAATAGAAAGAAACAAGACAGAAAGAAAAGAGAGGAGTACGAGTAGAGAGAAGAGAGGAACGAGGAGGGACACAAAGGAAATTGAGGAATTGCTTGCGTGATCACTAATCTTCGGTGGAGGTAGGTTGGTTTCTTTTACACTATCGTAGAGTAGTAACACTCTTAATAGCGAATGATATGTGTGGGGTAGTTATAGAGTCCGTTCTTTTATGCTAATTGTGTGTTGCATGATGTGATTTCATAATATGCTGTGTGATGAAAAACAAGCATGATGAAGTATTGAAGCCCCAAATCTTGATATAAACATAATCTCTTGTAATGATGAATGCCTTGGTATAAAAGAAGGGGCTTGACGAAAAACTAAAGTGATGAGATGATGAGCCTTGGTATAAAAGAAGAGGCTTGATGAAATTCGTAGAATAGAATGAGATTAGGGGAGATCGGAGTGTCACGGACCGACACCATAGGAATTAGTGGGACGGGTTGTCCACCGAACCGGACACGTAGATGTAGGGGATCGGAGTTGTCACGTAAAGACACATAGAATTAGTGGGACGGGTCGTGTCATAACCAACCACGAGAGGGTAGGGGAGACGGAGTGTCACGGACCGACACATAGAATTAGTGGGAACGGGGTGTCACGAAACCGACACGTAGATGTGGGGATCAGAGTGTCACGTTATCCGACACATAGTAGTAGTAGGGGATCGGGAGGGTCACGGTACGACACAGAGGAATAAAAAGATAATGAATCTGAAAGATTATTATATACTCAATATTAAAGAACATGTATCCCAAATAAGTAGGGTATGGAGGCTTGAGTCCTCATAGGATATGGATCGGGGTGATATTATAAATGACGGTTTGTAAACTTGTTTGCTAATCACATGTTGTTAAGAATATTAGTTGATTTGATGATGTTTCATCTTGAGATATATTGTTTTCTATTTTGAGTTGGCCGATGTACCTTACTCAGTACTTGTGGTTGTTACTGACCCCCCCCTTACTTTGATGTTTGTCCTTTTGTTTTATTTTGTGGATGCATCAAACGTGCGTCATCCTTCTACTCAAAACATTAGTTCAAGCCAGTCTTCGTCATTAGCCGGATCTTCAGGGGGCTAATGCTTTCTAGCTTGGACGAGATCTCCTTTCTCATGTCGTGATGCCTTGAGTTTCGGCGTACATTAGACTTAGGGCTTTTATTTATTTTAGCTTCTTAGGAATACTCTTAGTTTATAAATTGATCATAGATGTTCTTGGATGATGAATCCAGATTTTGGGGAGGGAATTAATAGGATGTTGAATTTAGAGATTGAATTGTCTTGTTATTTATGAGTTAAGTCTCCGGCATGCTTATGTTATTATTAAATTGAAAAGATAAGGGT
This sequence comes from Solanum habrochaites, assembly GCA_027704765.1. Classification (NCBI taxonomy): domain Eukaryota; kingdom Viridiplantae; phylum Streptophyta; class Magnoliopsida; order Solanales; family Solanaceae; genus Solanum; species Solanum habrochaites. Next base: position 56,297,976 of record JAKWJA010002493.1, on the reverse strand, counting down.
TCAGATTGGTTGGTCGCCTCAAATAGGAGGGGTAAAAATGGGGGTGTTGCCAGTCGCGGGGCTCGGTTTGGTCGGGACATTTTTTTTTAGGGACATTGGCTAGAGAATATTTTAGGGACCAAATTATTAGATTTATCCAGCTCTCAGACAAAAACCCAGAAACAATCCCCACAATATAAATCCAAAAAAGACACAGACAAAAATGTTTATTTTTGTGGACCCATTGATCATCCATGGACCGAAAGCATTTAAAAAGGCTGAAATTTAAAAAAAAAAAATGATGCCCTTAACGGGGGAAGAAATGCCAGGCTCAGGGAAAGACTCAGCAAATTGCAAAAGCAACGGTAAGATAAGAATACAAACAAAACTCAGACATTTTACTCAGGGTTCTCCATTTACCAAACAAAAATGATTGATAGATGGGTTGTGCATTCCACACTGGAATTGACAAAGAAAAATCCACTGTATCGGATATGATTAAAGCTGGCCGGTTCAAACGGTGGCCGTTAAGACTCCTCATCCATAGTAATGGCTGTTCACCTTGCCCAAAAAAGTGAAAGAGACGAAAGTCATCTTCAAGAAGCGAAAATTACAACTTTCCTTAACCAGGACAATCAGACCGAAAAAAATTTAAAAAAGCCCTAAAAAAAAAGAGCTAGGGAATCCTAATTAACCAGGGATGTTAGAAAAACTACTCAAACAAAAACAAGGAAAAAAAAAAGAAAAAAAAAAAAAAAGACAAACCATGTATAAACCCAAGGCCCCAATACACAGCCCAAGAAAAATTCTTCACTCCAAGCCCAAAAATTCAGACAATTTTGAAGGACTCAAAGCAAATTTGCCAAGGGACCCAAATGATGACGATTTTAAGAGGCAGTTCGATTCTATTGCATTACCTAATTTAGGAGACAAACATAAAAAAAATTTATAAAATGACATAGAATGTTATTTTATTAGATTCTATAGGTAAAGAGGGAGTGAGTTCTTTAGCAAATGTGAGTCCCATTTTACTTACTTACCACACATTGGAAAAAACTGTTGGGACGCGTGTTATTCGAAATAAAGATAACGGTGATGGAAAAGGGTTATAGTCAGAATTTTTCAGGCAAGAGAGTAAGTAATTAATGCAAAAAAAAGAAGGACAAAAGAATTCAGCGTGACGATTGGGGCCCAATGTGTTTTGTACCCGCTGAATTTGAAGTACTAAGATTCCCTTTTCCATTTGAAAAATCCAAGAGATTTGAAGTCCGAAGCATCTATACAAAGCAGACTTCTGAAGACAAAAGAAGACAGAAGAGAGGAAGCCCAAGGAAAGAAGAGGACTCCCTACAAAAAGACGACCTTTCACTAGTATGAAAAGAAAGAATACTATCCTTTTTCCTAAGACTATCTTGAAGGACATGTAAAGAAGCATTTTAATTTGTGGTACGTAAGTTAGTATTTTTTAAAAGTTTGTTTGAAGTAAGCTTGGAAGATTTCGGGTTTCCCCGAAAAGGGAAAACTTGCACTCTTGTTTTCATTATGAGTTTTCCTATCTTAAGTTTCTGTTAAACTCCCCTATTAAAGTATGTGTTTATGATTATTAAAAAATTATGTTGTGATTAATTATTATGTGCTAAAATTCATGTAAAATTATGATTATGTTATGAATCTTTTTATATGAGTAATTGGTTAGTCTTCTAGGCCCTCTATGAATATCTATTGGATTTAACTGTAAATTTCCTAGGACTTATGTCAGAGGTAATGTATAAAAGAGAACGATGAATTGAATAAACCCCAATCCGGGGTTGGGGTTTTAAAGAAATTCATTTATAAGACAAAAAGGCTAAGAGAAAGAGATGAAAGATATTAAATAGATCATAAGATTTAAAAAAAAAATAAAATATATATATATATATAAATTTTAAGGGAAGTTTGGAAAACCAGAAACTAGGAGTGGATTATTAATAATTAAACAAAAAGAGTGAAGGGTATAGTTTAATGGAGTAGGATTTTACAATTCTTAAAAAGAAAACCAAACACTTAATTGAAATTAATTATTGAAAATCTTTATTGAAAACAACCAGCCCTTATTAAGGAAAATAAAAAAAGGAAACTTAAAGAATTATATTTAAAAAAAACCTTACTATTGAAGACTTAAAAATAACTATTGATAAAAGAGGAAATAACTAAATATTTAGATTATATATTTAATTGAAGCTAAAAAAGGTTTAGAACCAGAAAATTTAATAATACACCTACAAAAACCTAGAAATATCCACTTTTTAAAAGAAAATATACTCTATGAAGCGGTATGCCCTGGTTTTTGTCAGTATATAGGATTTGCATAATACAATTAAGAATCAATACAGTATAGAAGTGATAAGAAAGATTAAAAAAGAATTAAAGAAATCCTATAGAAGCTTTAAATATTATATATATGAAAAATGGAATTTTGTTACCAAAAAAATAAGTATACTAAAAAGACGTAGAAACGGAAGAATATATAAAGTGGTTTAAAGATGGGAACATATAGTTGCATGGACTAAGAAAGTGTTATAGGCTATGATGAATCGAGAAATAAACATTTTTATGAACAAAGTATCAAGCAACTACTTGTAGGATAAAAAACAGTAGAAGTAGTAATAAAAATGCTTCATCAAAAGATATAGATACCTGATATCTCTACAGATATCAAACAGAAAAAACGATTCCAAAGAAGTAAAAACCAGACAGTGTGTTGTTAACAATTAAGGTAATTTCGGGAAACGGAAAATATTTACAACAGAAAGATATTCAATATAATACTCTGTAGAAATGATAATTAATCCTCAGACAAAAAATTAAAACGAATTAAATAATTAAAATATAAAAAGATATTAAGTGAAAAAGAAAAAAATTAACAAAATAAGCAGGGGAAAAACTGCTTTTTAGGCAAAATAGAAAATAATCTAGACTATACTTAAAAAGAACAGGACAAATAGACTTAAATAAAAATTAAAACGAATTACGAAATAAAATAAAGAAGAAATAGAAAGTAGCATACATAGTAATAAAGATACAAGAAATAAAGACAGAATTGAATTATAAAAGAAAATTGTTCTTTCTGATAGAATTCAGAAAATCTGTTAAAGAAAGCAACCAAAATGAATAGAAAAAAGAATAGGTTCTCCCCTCAGATTATAAAGAATTTGATTCCATCTCCAAATCAGGACCAAAAATTTATACAACAAAAATAAATAATAATATCAACTTTTATTATCAATAAATTATAAGATTAGAAATTAAAAAAACTATAAAGAGAAAAAATTGAGAGTAAGAATATAGATACAATTGGAATAGGAGAACTAATAGAAAAGCTAAATAAAGAGAAAGTACTCCTTCAAAAAGGAAAAAATAATTAAAAAAGAACAGAAACAAATGGGACATTTTTCCAAACTAGATCAAGAGGAAAGACAGACCAAGGGACCAAAGCATTCTAAAAAACATGCTTGAAGTAAAAAACTTATATCAAGAATATAAATAGAAAGACAAAAGAAGGAAAAAGAAAGAAAATAATCAAACATAAGGAGAAAATAATAGGACACAGATAAAAAGATTATACAAATTTTTCAGCAAAATTCAATTAAAAAAACTCTTTAAATCCAAAAGTACTAATAATACAAATTCAAAATATCAATAACAGCAACTATAGAGAAGAACAATTATTCGCAGATTAGGAAAAAAATTCAGTATCGTACCATATAAAACACTGAAATCTATAAAAGAAAACAATACGTAAAAAAGATCTAATGCATATCGGATTAATAGGTTTATAGGAAATTTTACATGGATTAACACTAGAAACTAAAAAATTTAGAACCAAAAGACATTAATTAACTATATACGGCTAATAAGATGGTCAGATATAAAAAGGCAATTGTAGGATTAACAGAAGTAGATGATAATATGGAGGGAATTTTCTACCATAAGTCCAGGGACTTATATGAATTTTAAAAGAGATTTGGAAAACCAAATAAGGGTAATAGGAATACAAACTAAAGGATAGGAAGAAATGAGTAGTGGAAAAAATTTATTCTAATAGTGTAGGATTCCTAGGAAAATGACAGATACTAGTTAATACTAGATTTAAACATACAAAAATAAAATGATGTTTGTAGAGGTAGTAGTAGAAGTAATGGGAATAAAGGGATAAAACTAATAAAACCAATAAAAATTGACCCGAAAATATGCCAGGATTAGAATGGAAAACTCGGAGGACTTTAAAGAGAAAAAAAGAAGCATTAACACAAGATAGATGCTCACTTAATTATATACGAATTCTAAGGAGGAACCTTCAATTAGAGTACGATTATAATTATGAAGCTCAAAAAAGATTTTGAAAGAAGAATAGTAAGTTACTATAGAAGAAAGGCCTTTAGAAGGAATGAAATAGAAAAACAATTAGAAGAAGGGGGGGGAATATGCCGTAGATATAGCTATAGAAAAACGCAAAAGGAAAAAGAAATATGCAAAAAGAAAATGTAACATAGGACTTTTCGGTAGTTTAAAGGATGTTAACTAAAAGACCTAAATTTAGAACAAACAATATCTCATTTTAAAATATGTGAAAAAGAATTGATAATTAAAGGATATAACTAGAAAGAGATTTGCAAAGATAAATTAGATAAAAGCGGATAAATAATGAAAACAAATTACCAAGATTAATGAGAGTGGAAATAATCTGAATTAGAACTCTGATTACTAGTCAGAAAGAATTAATGGAACACAGGGCAGTTCTAGTTAGGCTATTTAAAAGAACAAATGAAACAAGGACATAACTGGACAATAGCACAGGGAAATATACCACGTAGAAGAGGTATATAGACAAGAAGGGACCCACTCCACAATAGACGTAAAAATATGGGGAAAAAGAATGCTATAGAAGAACCAATAGACTCCAAGAAGGAGGAAGCAACGGAAAAATTTTAAATATACAGAACATGATCCACAAAGGATGGAACTAGTAACTAGAATTATGGAAAGGAATAGTAAAGTTAGCAGATTTCATAAAAAACATGATCAGAAACAGATACAGAAACCAGGTATAAATATTTAGAACTTTTTAGGAGGAATCAACTAAAGCTTTATGGGAAGCTTATAAAAATAGAGTTCCCATCAGAATTCCAATACTTAGTTCATTAGGACCTAAATCCATATAACTTTACAAAATAAAATACATACCCTTAAGAAACAGGAGAAGACCCAAATAGTGGATTAATAGCTTACAAAGAATGCAGTAGAAGTAGTACCCCACAGTTAGTAATAAAATTATGAACAATTAAGTATAAGTAATTGGCTTATATAACGAACTTATTAAATGGACTATTCTACTTATTGTACAATAGTGAAATGCCTTGATCAAGGACTTAGGTAAAAAATTATTTAGAATTACCAGGAGCTTTAGGTAGAGAAATTAGAAGAACGATGACTAAAAAGAGATGGAGTAGCCAAAAATCTCAAGCAAAAATGGTCAATAGGACATAGAATCACACCATATATGGGAAATACTACAAGAAAATGTACCAATCTAACAGTATACAAAAAACAAACCTCTAAAGACAGAATGAAATGAACTTCTGTAAAGATGTAATATATACAACTCAAAGTTATGATAAAGAATAATATAAAAAGATAAAGTACAAAAATACATCACAAAGATAATTAAGAGATATAATAAAGGATTATTTTCTTAGCAACATCTTCAGCAAGGGGGCACCTATATCTAAATAGAGATAGACATGTAAAAGTATGAACAGATAGAAAATTATTAAAACTAAAACTAGAATGTTTACATGTGGAAGTATTAGTAACAATTAGCGAATACTGCCTAAAAGATATAATGCTAATAAAACTAGAAAGCACAACTAGTAGGAAGAAAGTAATGAAGCATTATTAAATGTAGAGTGTAGAGTGATATTAATGTCAGACAATGAAAGTATTACTTTACTAGTAAGTATTGAATAGCGAATGAATATATAACAAAGAAGAAGATTCTTCGAAGTTAGAAGGAGGAGAATTTAATTAATGAAATAGGAATAGAAGACTAAATAATATAGATTATCTAAAAAATTAAAACTTTATGAATATTATAGGAATGGGAACATGATTTTGAAAAGATACAGGGATTACGAAGTAACCATTAATTGGTGTTGGTTGTAACTGGTACCCGAGCAAACAAAAAGAGTAAATTAATAAATGTTTATAGAAGATGTATAAATTGCTATAGAACACCAATGAGGAATAAAACTCAGGAAAAGAAAATAAAATATACACAATGGAACTCTAGTAAATTTAAAAGTACTTAGTATTAGAAGCAAAAGTAAAAGAAATTAGTAAGAAAGAATAGTAAGGTTGGAAAGGAAAAAGATTACAAAACAAGAACAAAATCAACAGGAAATCAGAATTGATGAATGAAGAATCAATACCCTAATATGTAATGAAGACAAAAATATAAATAATGTTAAGATATTAGCAAAACTCCCAATTGGAAAGTATGAAATAGAAAACTTTAGAATTATATGATTCAGGAGTACCAAAAGACATTTAAATAAAAGATTGTACATCAAGAACCGAATAAAAGATTTAGAAAAACCACTTGCAGCTATGACAGATGGAGGGGAACACATTAATATATATAGACATTACATAGATAAAGCACAAATAAGTTTTATTAAATACTTGTTCAAATTTATAAACCCACTTATAAAAGGATGATAAAAATATGGGTACGAGACCTTAGAATAAGACGTAGATTTTGTGCTAAGGACTAGACTTTATTTATATTAATAAAGGAGGAACTTTAATAACCAAAGAAGATGGAAATACTTATGAAAAATACAGCTTACACTCAGTTTTGACTAAACAAAATTGATACTAAAAATAAGACAAAAAGAAAAAATTATGTTGTGAAAATTGTGAAAACTAATATAGAATGTACTAAAAAGATGTGATATACTATATGAAAAATATGCTAGAAATAGAAGAAGAAGAAGAAAAAGTAATAAAAATTATGTTTTAATAGAAAATGGAACGAGAACTATATAACTTAAGACGGAATGCAAGAGAATAGGGGAAATAAAAAATCAAACAAAGACCATAGATAATATAGTAAAAAATCTAGAAAAATAGGACCAAATAGGAGAAAAACCTTTAAATTGTTGGGAGATAATCACTGGAAGATGTAAACTAGATTAATAAACCCAGGGAATATATAATAAAGACAAGCCTCATAAGAAAGCTTACAAATCAAAATCTAGAGGATTTAAAATACAAATTAAAGAATTATTAGAATTAGGTAATAGAAGATTACTTCAAAAACATTAGATAACAGCCATCATGGTAAGAAATCATAATGAAATAATTAGAGGGAAAAGCTTAGAATGGTTATAAATATAAAAGATTAAATGACAATAATAGAACAGATGATATTAAAACTACCAGACCAAGACAGAATTAATAAATAGAATACAAGGAAAAACAATTTTTAGTAAATTGATTGTAATAAGAAGATTGGCGAAATAAAAGATGCAGCCAGACAGTATGAATGGATGCTTGTAACACACGCACACTGAAGGACATTTCGAAGGTAGTAATGATTTGGCGTAAAGACAGCACCCCATTTTCCAAAAAATGGATAAAATTATTTGGAGAATATAAAAGATGTTTGTAGTATACTAAGGTGGATGTATTATTTTAGTTATGTGGAGAAATATAAAACAGAACATTTAGGACATTTTACAAACAGTGGTTCAGATTAGTTGTATAAGGAATAATTAAATTAGTAAAAAGAAAAGGCATTATGTTAAAAAACTTATATAACCCATTTTTTTAGGATACTTTCTAGGAGAAGAGAAAGGTAAATTACAACCTCAATTAGCTAAAAAAGCATTAATTGCCAGATAAATTAGGGATAATTTAAAAGACTTACAAAAATTTTAGATAGTGTAAATTATGCAAGACTTTTAGAAAAGATTAGGAAAAATAGCAGGACCATTATATGTGAAGGACAGGAAATAAAGGACCAAAGAATTTAATGTAGAGACATAAAATTAGTACAAAGATAAAGAAAAAAAAAAAACATTCCTGATCTAAATATGCCACTAGAAACTGCATATTTAATAATAGAAACAGATGGAAGTTTTGAAGGTATGGGCGGTGCAGTATTAAAATCTAAAACCACAATTAAATTATTAGTATGTTAACTTTAAGAAAGAAGACAAAGAGTATGTGCGTATCCAAGTGGAACATTTAAAGAAAAAAAGGTTAATAGGCTAGTATAGATGTTGAAATCTAGCGAATGTAATATATGGTTTATAATAGTTTAGAATTTATTTTTAAATAAAACAGAAATATTCGTAAGAACAGGACTGTGAAGCAATAGTAAAGTTTCATCAAAAAATTAATGATAAACTTAGTTAGCAGAAAAGAGATGGTTAAAATTTTTAGATACATATCTATTTACCATATTTATAAATTTTGAGCATATTAAAGGAAATGATAATAATATAGCCAGATCAATTACGTAGATTACTAAATCTTAAAGTTTAAATTTACGAATGCGGACCTCTTACGATAGACAAAGGTAAACAGGTTCTTCAACCTTTAATGAGTATATAGTGTTGGCAGCTTGGCAGCTCTTGATAAGTGATAGGGACAGAGATTAGCTAATTACATTTTAATCAGTAGATAAAGTTACGATGTTAGAAGAGGGAAAGAATGCAATTTGGAGTACAAATTTTAATTGCATATGGTCGTCTCAACTTAACTTTAGACATTTACCTAACTGTCAATTAGACAAACAACAGAATGGTCTTATAGATAAATATGGATAGCACATAATAAATTAAGACACTAATATATAATTGCGGGGGATGTCTTAAATGCTTTGGATATATTTTACTAGTAAAAAGATAAGACAATAAATATAAATATTGGAGTAGTTCTGGTAAGACAAACGGTGTTTTCCAAAAACTTGGATAGAAGTTTTAGGACTCATCTAGAAGATTTTCATAAAACCACTTGTAAAGGTTTTTAATGATTTACAGAAGATGGTTTTTATGACTATGCTAGAGGAATTTTAGGACCAATTATTATATTTCTCAGCTCTCAGACAAAACCCAGAAAACAAAATCCCACAATTTTTTATTATATATCCAAAAAGACCCACAGACAAAATTATTTTTGTGACCATTGTATTCATCCATTGACCGAAGCATTTAAAGGCTGAATTTAAAAAATGATGCTAACGGAAGAAAATGCCAAGCTCAGGGAAAAAGACTAAAGCAAATGGAAAGCAAAGGTAAGAAACACAAACTCAGACAATTTACGCAGGTTCTCCATCCCAACAAAAATGGGATGAGATGGGTGTGCATTCCCCACTGAATGCTAAGAAATCCACTGTACGGATAATGATACAGCTAAGTCCGGTTCAAAACGGTGGCGGTAAAGAATCTCAAATCCTTAATGGCGGTCACTTTGTCACAAAGTGAAAGAGATAAGAGACGAACAGTTTCATCTTCATGAAGAAAATTACAGATACTTTTCTTTAAACCAGAAAATCAGACGAAAAAGTATAAAAAAAAAAAAGCCAAAAAAAAAAAATAAAGAGCAGAATTCTAATAAACCCAGGAGTTAGAAAACGATACTCACAAAACAAAATAAAAAGAAAAAGAAAAACATTATAAAACCAAGCCCAATTGACAAAAGGGCCCAGACAAATTTCTACTCCAAGCCCAAATAATTCAGACAGTTGTGTTGAAAGGACTTCAATGCAATTTGACCAAGACCCAAAATGATGGACGATTCAGGAGCAAGGTTCTGATTTCTATTGCATACATAAATTTAGACACATAAAAAAAAAATTATAAAATAACAAAATGTTATTTATATATTCTAATAGTAATAAAAGAGGGATGTGCCTCTTTAGTTCAACTAGTGTGAGTCCCATTACTTCACTCCACACATGTGAAAAAACTGTTGGGACGCGTCGTACCTTCAGAAATAAAGATAAGGTGATAAGGGTTATAGATCAGATTTCAGGAGTAGTAATAGTAATAATGCTAAAAAGAAGGGACCAAGACTTCACTGACGATGTGGGGCCCGAATGTTGGTAACCGGCTGTTGAATAAAGAATAACGATTCCCTTTTTCTCTTTGAGAAGAATCCAGGTTGAAGTCTGAAAGCATCTACTAAAAGCAAGACTTTCTGAAGACCAAAGAAAAAGAAGAGAGAATCCAGAAGAAGAGACTCACATACAAAAAGCCTTCCAGAAAGATCCACCTTTGTCCATAAGACTATCTTGAAGACATTGTAAAAAGATTTAAGTTTTGGTTCTTTAAAGTTTTTTAAAGTTTGTTTGAAGTTTAAGCTTGGAAGCTTTCGTGCGGTTTCCCGAAAGGGAAACTTCACTCGTTTTAATTATGTAAGTGACATATCTAAGTTTCTGTTAAACTTCCCTTATGTAAATATGTGTTTATGATTAAAATTATGTGTGTTAATTATTAGGACCGAAAATTCATGTAAATATATGAATTTTATGAATCTATGTTATCAGATATTGGTATAGTCCTCGTTAGCCTTCTTATGAATATTATGGAGTTAACCTGTTAAATTCCTTAGGCCATGTCAGGTTATAATGTTCCAAAGAGACGATGAATAACCCAATTCCGGGGTGGGGTTAAAGAAGGATCATTTATAAGACAAAAGGGCCTAAGAGAAAGAGATGAACGATATTAATAGATTCCTAAATTAATTAAAACAAATATTATAATAAAATTTTAAGGATATATATATAGATAATATATATATATATATAGATATATATATTATAGATATAATAGATATATATTCTCGATAAAAGTTATTAATTATAACATTGTCATGGTTATTCGATTCACACATTAAAAAATATAGTCAACTTTATATGTTTAATTTAAAAATTAATGTAATGTTATTCTTAGACAAAGTGATATCGGGTTAAATGTGCTCATTCATGAAATATTAGTTATAAAAAATTAATACTAAACTAAAAAGAAGATTTATTCATTTATTTTGTGGATTGATTATAATATGAGTAGACCACATCACACGTATTGTAGGTGCGGTGGCACAAATCAATTTTTCGTAGATATAAGAAAGAAAGTACCATATGTAATATACGTTTAATTCAATCATGCAAAATTTAATATTAATTAGCTATAAATTGACGTATCCGTATATAAGAAATAATTAAAAATGTGCATCGTTTTCATCTTCAACTGACAACAACAATGAAAGAATATTCATTTTTGTTCAAATCAAGAAACAAAATAATATCAATGACGAATAGAAATAGATTAATTGGAATACAAGAATACTACAAATGAATTATAAAATGTTTGGAAATCATTCAACTTTTATACTACTATGACTCTATCTTCCGGAAATCTCCAAGATAATTTTGTTCCTTCTATTGTTGACTATTATACACCAAAATAATGTGATGAATCTTTGAAGAATATATCTATGATATTCATCAAAGTGAAGGTTATATTGTGAATCATACTTTTCTATGTCTTCTTTTATTATGTACATGATTTGAGATTAAAAAGCGAAGAAAGAGAAAGAAAATGAAAAACCTTTATACTAATAACAAGAAAGATAAGTAATCGAAAAAAGAAAAATACATTAAACATTCTATATATGAATGTATTTATAGCTTGGATAAGCCATAAAAATAGTTGTTAGAAGAAATTGAAAAGACATGCTATTTAAGGGAGAATATCAATATGATAGAATGTTTTTTTGTCAACTCATTATATTATAATTTACAATAATACAAGTATACTTGCAATTTTTTTATCATTAATAGAAACAAAATATTTCATGAAAAGAAGAATGGGAGGAGAAAAAAATGTGTAAAAAAAAAGAAAAAAAGAAAAAAAAAAGAGACTGGAGCCATAGAAGCGTGCCACATCACCCTTGTCTATGGTCCTCAGACTATATATATATATAGTATTATATATATATATATAATATATACTATACTATAATAATTGATTAGACATCATTTTTTTAATCATTAACCCAACAGAGTACTTTGGAGTATCATTAATATTATGCATAATTAACCATGTGTATCATATTAACAGTTTGAATTACGGAAAATAATTTTTTTAATAATTATTTACGCACCAATATTAATTATTGGATAATATCATATATATTTTTAAGAAGACAGGTTCAACCTTAGAAAATATTAATGTTAAAAAAGATATTTAGTGGCAATAATTTTTTTAACGATAATATTTATTATCGTAAAAATATGTAATGATAATCAATTTATTGTTAATACATTTAGAATGTTAAGATCTTTAGAACACATATATATAGAATGTTATATTTTAAGTATCATATCATATTATTGCAACTTTTTTCATAGTGGGATTGATATGTGTTTGTGCAAATATTTGTGTTGATAAATTTAACCTCATTTTGGTACCTTTTTAACACTTTTTTAGGAACTCTTTTCTTTTTTACCTTTTTAGTGATTTGAATTCATAATTAGGAAAGAGAAGGTGTGTATAAGTCTCAGTGAGAAGGTGTGAGAGAGGGTAGAGGTAGGTCGAAAAGTATTGAAAAAAGTGATTAGACAAAACATGACACAATTACATAAATTAAGGACATGACTATAGATACGATGAAGTGGAGATTACGTATTAAGGTAGAAAGTTAGTAAAGATAGGCTAGTTATTAGGGCGAAAGGCAAAGAGTGAGGATAGTAAAAAAGATTGAAGGAGAGGTGTCCGACCCCAAAACGGGCCGCGACTGGCCACCCACACTTATCCTCTATGTGACGCGGAGCCCAACAATCCAATCCCAACGGTTTAACCATAAACAACACAATATCAGGCAGATAGGAAGACTTAAAGTAACTATTAATGAAATCTGATTTAATAAGTTCATATAACAAATCAATACTATTATTCCCAAAACCTGCGAAGTGATCAGCACTATTAGAACACTCTATCCTAGCAAATTACTAATCTAAGAGTATCGGAAGAAGTCCTAAAATAAGTTAAAAATAAGCTAGTCCATGCCGAACTATCTCAAGGCTATCAAGACATGACGAGGAGATTCCATGTCCAAGATAGATAGCAATGCTCACCCTGAAATCTGGCATATGAAGACTGGCTAGAGTGCAGGCCGAGTTGAAGACGTGATTGGCAGTTGCTGCACTCCACAGTGACAAAGAGGGAGAACATACAGTAGGGTCAGTACAAAACAAGCAGTACTTTGAGTAAGGTGTTCACGCCAACCAAATAGAAAGAAAACAGTATATATAAGTATATCAATAACTAACGTAACAATACTCAACATGTAGCAACACCAAGTTCTAGTAATCATTGAATAAGCACCGCCAAGGTCACCCATAGGGACCAAGCCTCGAATGCCATGACCCATTTGGGAATTAGGTCATTAGATTGAAGGTATTAACGGTTCCTTTCAAGGATTCCATTATGTCTTATTTCGCTCGTGTCGGCTACGTGACACTCCGCTCCATATACTAATCGTGTCGGTTCGTGACACCCGAATCCCTAATTCTAGGTCGGTTTTGACCCGATCCATTACTTCTAAGTGTGGTTCGTGACACCTATCCCCTAATTCTAGTGTCGGTTTGCTGTGACACCCGATCCCCAATTCTAGGTCGTTCGTGACACTCCGTTCCTCCCTGCACTACTCTCAGTCCTTAGTCATCAAGCCTGTCGTTTATACCTATGCGAGCAACATCAATCTTTAGCAAGGGCAAAAGAGGTTTTTCAAGATTGGATTGTCGCAATAGCCTTCATCATTGCTATTTTATCAATTATGTGATCACATTCATGTATAGTATACAATAAGCATTATAGAAGGGTTTACAATTTACCCAACATAGCATTCGCTATAAAGTTTACTTAGTGGATAGCATAAACCATAGAGCCCTCCCCCGAGAAATGATTCGTGTGATGCAAGAAGCAAATCTTCATAAAGGGTGTGTTTCACTCTTCGTTCGTCGACGTGATCTATTCGTTATCCCTCGCTATCGCGTCTCTGGTTATTTCTATTTTTTCATATATTCAAGAACCCTTTTTCTATTGTACCCTAATAATCATAGAATTAAGTATAAAAGATGAAAAAAAGACCGCCCACTACTCGTTTCAAAGTTTCATCCCTTTAACCCAAGTAATGGATTGATTAATAGTCAACACTAACTTTTAATTATAGAGCAGGAATCAGTCCAAAACGACCCCCTTTTAAAACATTTAACAGAAATCTGACCCAGCCTGAGGTGGGATTACACAGTATGTGACGGGACGTCGTGCCTGCGGACGGTCAGTCTTGCCTTCTTCCGTCACGAGTTCAGAGAGACTAGATTTTACAAAGGGTCTGTGACGGCCCGTCATGCTTGAGACGGTCCGGTGGGTTCCTGTTCCACCCCGTCGTGACGTTTCAGAGAGAGTCGATCTCAGTACCCAAATTTCTAAATTATTAAGTGTTTTGGACCGAGACCCCCACGACGGTCCGTCGTTACCATGACGGTCGTGGTGGGGTCGTTCGACTCAGGCCAGTGTTTTGTGAAAAAAATAAAATCTGCTGTCCAAAACGACTAAACAGGTCGTTAACAATAGATACCAATGTTACCCCGTCGTTCTGTCCGGTCGAACGAGTCAGTTAAGAGAAAACAAGAGGGCCAAAAAGGAGGACCGGAATCTGTAAAAAGGATTCCTTATATACAGGTGTGGGTATAATCTTGCATATTCAGCCTCCTTCTCCCAAGTGGACCTCTTCAACTGGTCGATTCTTCCATTAACTTTGATGGAAGTTGCAAATCTCCACCTCCTTTATCTTCAACTTCGAGATTTCTCTATCTATAATGGCAAACAGGCTCCTCCTCATAATCGTCAAAATTTTCCCCACAAGACTAACTGAATCAAACGAAATGATGTAGTTTCCATCCCCATGGTATCTTTTCAGCATAGACATGATACCAGATGCAATACCTAAGCCCTCCTGGAGGCATAGCGTAATCATAAGCAACCTCCCCTAATCGCTTAAGTACTTCAAAGGGTCCAAAGATTACCGGGCTGACTTACCTATTTTGACCAAACCGCATGACCCCGTATGGGACAGAAACTTTACGCAAGGACTGCTCACCCTCCATGAACCCAAGTTACCTAACCTTTCGTCGCCATTACTCCTTTTGCCTACTCTGAGATCCAGACTAAATTAAAAGCATTTTCTTGAATAGTCACCTCCTAATGAACCCTCAAGAAGGTCAGTACCCCAAGGTCTACTCGAATGATAAACCATACCAATCGGAGACCTAATCTCTCCCATACAATGCTCGAAAGGAGCCTATCAATAGGGAGTTGATAGCATCATATGTATGAAAACTCTGATTAAGGGTAAGAAGTTGATCCCAATAGCACACCAACTTCTATCCACACTGAGAATGCACGAAGCATAGTCTTCCAAAACCTGAATTGTTCGCTCAGATGCCCATCGGTAGAGGGTGAAACTGCTCAGTGAGTACTTTAAGGTCCAACAGTTATACCTAATTTTCAGCAGAGATGCAATGTTCTCCAAAAACTGAGAAGTAATATTGGCGTACCTCTATCTGATATGATGGGAAGGGAACGTCCATGCTAGAAGCCGAAACAATTTCTGAATTGTCAGTATGGCTACTTCTCTTTATGCAGTTAAGGTCACCTTACACCGGAAGGAAAGAGCGAGCCTTGAGTTAATCTGGTCGACAATTACCCAAATAGAATCAAACTTTTGCCCAATGGCTTGGCAAGACCAACACAAAGTCCAATTGCAATTCTCTCCACATCCATTCAGAGACATGGGCATTCTCGAAGTGTTCCTCCGGGCCTCTAGTGTTCATACTTCAATGCTGACAATTGGACATGTTGGCAACAAAATCAACAAATGTCGAGCCTTCATTCTACTCAGTCAAAAGTATGTTTGCCTCTAGGTCAGGGTACATCTTGATAATGGTTGCACCAGGATGTAGAGAATACCGGAATCGATGGCCTCGTAAGAATAGTGTGGATCAAATCATCAACACGGGGCACACATACCCTTATCCCTAGATTCTCAAAAGAAACAACGAGCACCTACACCATTATTGCTTGTCTTTAGCCTCTTCTCGCAACACTGATCTGGATCCGAATAAGTTTCTGGCATCATCAAATTGAGTCACTCTGATCTGTCAAGAAAAGAACGATCTCGCCCACACTGGCCAAAAATCCTCCCTTCTCATTTTACTCTAACCTCATAAGTCCTTAGCCAGAGTCTGAAACCCTCTAGCCAATGGACGTCTAGAGGCTATCTTGCAAGTAGAGCTAAATACCCATGCTGACCCTGCTTTAGTATGCTTTAAAGCGAATCTGCACACCAAACATTATGGCTTTGCCTGGGTTGATACAGGATTGGTAAAGTCATAATCCTCAGTAGTTACCATATCCATCTCTCTGTATCATAATTCAAGCTTTCTGGAGTAAAGACATACTGTAAAGCTATCGATGTCCGTATAGACTTCACACTTAACCCATCATAGATATGATGTCTCCATTGTGACTTTAATGCAAAGACACCGCAGCCAACTCTCAATCGTGGGATCGCGCATAATTACGTTTCATGCAACCTTATAATCTGCACTTGTCGAAGCAGTAAGCAGATTACATTCTTCTCTTGCATTAGCCAGGATGGCACCCTAAACCAGAACTAGATGCATCACAATAAAAATGAAGTGCTTACCCTCTACTGGGCAAGGTAGGATAGGTGCGGTAGTTAGAAGGTCTGTATTCTTTTGAGTTTCTGAAATCAGTTGCCTCACATTCATCCGACCATACAAATGTGAACATTTGCTAGTCAGTTCTGTCAATGGGAAGAATAGAAGAGAAGTCCCTTGAAAAAGTCGACGGTAGTAACTGCGCCCCTAAAACAAACAATAGCTTCTTATTTCTGGACCACATTCTAGTAGGTCTTAGCCCAAGTCTTCATACTTGCAGATCTAGAGAGATCCACATCAACTCGCATCCTTAGAAACCACGTGCCCCAAAGAAGGACACGAATCTACCAAAACGGGCACACTTGGGAGAATTTGGCATAAGCTTTTATCTCCCTCAGGATTTCGTCAACACAATTCTCAAATGCTTCCTCATATTCCTTCTGCTCTTGGAAGTATCATCAATATAGATCATCCAATAAAAATACGATCACAAAGAGATCCAGATATGGGCTTAAAAAATCCCGTCATCAAGCTCAGTGAAGCAGCAGGGCCATTGTTGCATAGTACAAAGGACTACAAGAATATCATAATGCCCTGTTACCTGGTTCGAAAAGACAGTGTTTGGACATCTGCTGCGCCGTTATTTCAATGATGAGGTAACCATAGCATCATGTTAATCTTAGAGTAAGACATCGAAGCACCTTGTCAACGATCGGAACAATCATCCAGTAGCGGGAAGAGGATAAGGTCGATTTATATGTTACTTTATTAGTGCCAGAAGATGAGAGATCTATGCCACATCGAAAGCCCCCCCACCCCTCCCATCGTTACTTACTTCACAAAACAAAACAGGAGCATCCCTAAGGTGGAGCACGTCGCTGTCTAATAAAGGCCTTTCCATGACAATTCTTGAAGTTGGCTTTTAACTACCTTACTCTGCTGGAGCAATTCTATGCAGGGTTATGGAAATGGGATGAGTAGCCCGGCTCCAATTTCAATGACAAAAGTCAATATCCTTGGTCCTGAAGGGCATCCCAGGAGGTCTGCCGGGACACATCCTCCAGAAACTCACGAGAGCTACGAAAACCGACTCAATCGAAGGATTGGTAGTATCATCCCTGAGGTGTGCAAGAACGCGAAACACCTTTACGAACCATTTTCTTAGCACGAAGGAAGGGAGATGATTACGAAAACTGGAGTGGAAGTGTAGTTTTACCCTCACATAGCATAAAA
The DNA here is from genome assembly GCA_027704765.1 of Solanum habrochaites. Classification (NCBI taxonomy): domain Eukaryota; kingdom Viridiplantae; phylum Streptophyta; class Magnoliopsida; order Solanales; family Solanaceae; genus Solanum; species Solanum habrochaites. The sequence continues at coordinate 56,279,969 of JAKWJA010002493.1, read as the reverse complement.
GATGTCCCAGGCTTCTTGAGCCATGATACAGGTTTTAGCATTACAATCCTCAGATGTTGCAAATTTGGAGAAAAGCCAAAGTCATACCTAGAATTAATCGAAATCAAACCACTTTCTAAGATCACAAGTCTACATGAGTATTGTCTCCCCAACGAAAGTCACCAGACAAGATCCACTATACTGATTTTCAACGATCACTAGTACTCACCCACCGGAGTAGAAACACGATAGGCATGTCAAGCAATTCACGTGTAGTGTAATTAAGACATTAGCAATATGAGAAGATACATATGAACATGTGGAGCCAGGATCAAATAAGTCAGAAGCCATGCAGATTCCCAAACCAAATAGATATTACCGTGATACGAGAATCTGATGCGCTCCGTTCAGGACGTCTCCAGGGAAGATGTGTAACTACATGGGCCTATACATGTACGCCCGTTGCCTTCCTTGCATGTTGGTGTGCTTTGTCATGAGCTCCTAGTTTGTCCGTCAGCCCCGGCCGTTTGGTGACCCGCCATTACCTCGGCCCCACCACGTCCTCCAGAATAACTGTCCTTACATGACAACCTCTAACCTTATAGCTATTGGGGGGTCTAATATTTTTAGTCTGTTCTTGGGAATCCAATTCACCTAATATGTCCAGCCTCCCACTTATCCATAACATTCTCTAGGGGGTCCTATGGCATAGGTCGCGGTGCGAATGAAGTTTGGGGAGTAACGCTCCAACCTCAGAGAATATGTGACCGGTATGGGGGGGACCCCCAACTTCAGGTTGTAGTGAAAGACAGAATTAGAGTCGGCTGAGTAAACCTCCTGACGGACCACTGTCCTCTAGAGTAAGAACCATTAAAACTCACCTCCCTTTCAAAACCTTTTTGTGTCGATATCCATGTTGAAGGCATATGGCATTCACCCTTGACCACACTCTATCACGAAGTTGTGCCATTTTGAAAGGGATTTGCAGTAGCCGCTACCTGTAAGGCTAAATTGCGAATTCTGCGCTCAACACCTACTTCCCAAAAAGGCGAATGACTCCGCTCTTGTGACGAAAACATAGTTGGTTGGCATTACCTGGATAATAGCGGTGATGTGAGTGAAATTAGCCTATATGCATGTGAAACGATACCTTACATTGTCTAGGCTCCGGAACTCATATCTCTTTTCCATCCTCAAAGTATCCGGGGAAATAATATCTCCTACCATAAACAAGCTGCTTAGGGAGAATGACGCCCAAGTCATAGTGGTGCCTAACTGTGGTTGAGCAATCAGAGACATGAGAGATACATGTGACCGCCACACATTGTGGCGTGCCGTGAAACTGATATGAAAGTCACAAACATCAACACCAAACCGTTCTACTGATACCCATCTTGACTGTAGAAGTAGCCTCATGACAGCTAACCAGAGGAAAATCGGGTAGGCATCATCAGATTCAGACACTCTTGAAGACTGGCAGGAATTTTGGTTTCAATTTGCAAGACCCTTACTGAAAAGTTCAGTCATGATCGTTATGTCATTATATTGGCCTCGTGAGTCAGACGAGGAGGAACGTATCTGTGTCTATTGCCAATGAGGCATCCAATTGCGGGGGTAGCCATAATAGTTGCATGTTGTACCTCCTGCAACCGGCAGGGTTGTTGGTGCAGAGAAAGAAACACTGGAGAGTCTGGCCCTTATGATCAGATAACCGTAAGAGTATAAGCAAAGAAACCGATTTGATCATCATTGGGGTGGATGGGAGGGTGCAATTCCTCATTCTGTACTTGTTTCATTCTCCCCCATCCTCACCTCTCTCTCTACCACTTCCTCAGTTGGGTGGAGGAGTCATCCGCCTAGTACCAAGGATTGGGCTAGGTGCTTGTCATCTTCTTTCTCAGAGGAACGTCCTCCCACGGACCTCTTCAACAGGCCTCTTGTCACTACTCCTCTTCGAGCTACAGCCACTAGTGGCTGGACCAGACGCTTCTTGTCTTGCCGATGTTAGGGCTGTTGGCGCAGTCGCAGTGTTGCCTATAGTTCTAACATCTGGGAAATAGAATGTGAAGATGGTTCAGACTCACCAAGTTTTAGTCACCAGATACCCACTTGGATCATCAGTGACAATAGCAACGATACGAAAGAAAAGAAAAGAATTAGAATTTTCCTAAGTCTTATTAGCCTCTCAAAGAAAAGTAAAGGCGTCCCCATACCGTTCGCTTAAGACTCTATCATGACTCGTTCTTTCGTTTGTGATGAGACCAACGCCCCCCCCCCCCCCACCCCCCCCCCCCCCCCCCCCCCCCCCCCCCACCTCCCCCCGCAAACCGAACTCGCTACTCTTGATACCACGTGTGTCAAGACCCAAATAATGGGCCTGGACTGGCACACCGGACACACTTATTCCCTTACTATGTTGAGCGAACCAACCATTCAATTCCCAACGTTTCAACAATAAATAACACACAAAGTAGTCATGCGGACAGACTAAGACTTAAAATCATTAATGAAAATCGATTAAAAACGTATAAAAATCATACTATTTATTCCCAAAACCTGGAGGAAGTCATTCACCACAAGAATATCTATCCTAAATTACTAAAGCTAAGCGTATCTAAAGAAGCTAAAATAAAGTAAAAAAGCTGGCCATGCCGGCATCCAAGGCATCAAGGACATGACGAGGAAGACCAGTCCAAGCATTGAAGCACAAGGCTCATCAGCAGTGAAATTGTATTGTGAATGACTGGCTAGAGTTGCGGTGTGAGTTGGAAGCCGATGGCACGTTTGCTGCACTCCACCAGCACATGCACAAGACTCTTTTGGAGAGAGAATCATACAAGTAGGGGGGTCAGTACAGCTAGATTATACACACAGTACAGGAGTAGGATCCTCTATAAAAATCAAGCTCCATTCTCCGTCATCGGCGCATAAATCCCGGCAGCCTTGTCTTAAGTGGCAAGACACGGTAACAAAAATATAGCCCCCATCCCCAACCTTTAGAGAGAACATCGGCCCAATAAAGGCGCGCCTTAAGCCCGAACACAAAATCTGAAATCCAAATCGCTAGGACGCGCTGTAATCACCTAAGTCGTTTACACACACCCCCCTATGCCCTATAGACTAATGGTAGCAGATGTCCTCACTTCCACCACCGTACCCCAGGGACTCCTAACCTTTGCAACCCGACAGCACTCTCGTCGCCCAACCTTCGCACAACATGACGAAGCCACCAATTCATATCCTCATAACCGCCGTGCACGCCCGGCACGTCGATCATTCCCTGTAAATTGGTACATAACACTACGCGCACGCGAGAGAGCGATACCCAATGTGAACACAAAATGGGAAGGGTGATGTCCCCTCACCCATACCGATTACCTACCAGTCCCGCCACTGAACTCGTAATTGACCCCACCACACCGCCCCAGTGCTCGGGGGAGGGATTGTGAGGACAGGGGTAGGGCCCAGTATAGGGCTCTCTTGTCTTTCCTTTACAACCATCATCCGGCCGAATTCGAGTGGCCTTTCTTGTACCCATAGCCTAAGTAACCTCAAGCATCGATCCTTCGGCGGGAAATTAATTCGGCAACATCAGCCAGAGGGCCATCAAACTACTAAATCTCCGCTGTTAATTAAACACCCTGACTGGCATCTTCCCCACGCACACCGAAAGCCCAAGTTGCATACAACCAGGCCACCACGCTGATGCTTTATCCCCTCGCCCCCACATGTTTACCGGACCATCCCAATCAAGCCCATCATTACACTATGTAGAACATCTCAAATCGCCCCCTCTGCGCCCTCCTCACTCAACGTGACTATCGGTCTACCCGACAATGAATGCCCCCCTTCCCGCCGCTCCTCACCACACACCGCCCGACTAACCACGTGCCCGGGTTGAATCCGATGTCATATGGGCTATGCTATGAAGGGGGCGTTTAACCGTACTTCCACCTGCCTGATTTAACGGCACGGAGGGCTTTCGTCAAGCTTAGTCTCGCAGGAGGCTGGTAGATTCGTTAAATGGTATACGCGCCCAACGCGCCAAGGTGTGACGCGTGGTATGTGGGGCTCAGACCCGACAATCATGAAGATGGGGGTGTGTGGTGCGTAGGACGGGGTATAATGAGGCCGTGAAAAGAGGAGAGTTTGAGGACAGGAAGGAGGAGGAACGAGGAGGAAAGGGGGAGAGACTGGAGAGTGGAGAAAGATTCGCAACGAATGGTATTAAAATGAAGGGGTGAGCACGAGGATAGAGGGAAGATTTGCGGGGGGATGTAGAGCGATGAATAAAAAAAATGGGAACAAGTTGCTAGCATAACGCAGTAAAATTGGAACCATGAGTCTACCCGTTGTAGATCCAAGGACAGGGACCTAGGTTTCATCCCGGATGGTAATTGCTTTTAGGCAAAAAAAAAAAGTTTTTGAAATTTTCACGCCTAGGGGGCTATCGTCGATTGAGGAGGGAGAGCGGAAGAGAAGGGAAGGGACACTGGGCCGGGCGGAGGAGCGACAAACGTTCAAGGACATTCGTTGGAAGTTTGAGGAGGTTGTTCATCGGCCAACTCGCAATGAAGTAGAAAACCAATATATATCACGAAATATCATATATATGCAACTACAATGTTTACTCAGTTGACACGGGTAGCAACAGACACAGTTGTCTCTATCATTAATAAGCACCGCCCAAGTTCACCCGATGAGGACACAGGCCCTCTAATGCAAATACCACATTTGGGAATTAGGTTATTAGATGAGTATAGTAAAATCTTTGACAAGATGTTCAGTATGCTTGTTTTATCACAATTATGTAAGTCAATGGTCATGACAAGCATACAATAAGCATATAGTAAGGGTTTACAGATAATACCCAATAGATGGATCATTCGATATTAAGGTTACTATCGCGCAATAGGCATAAACCATACACCTACACCTCAGCTTCGAAAGGACTTGGCTGATCAGCAAAGGCTAATCTCCAAAGTCCTTTGCTTACCCTCTTCTTCGTCTCTTTATCTCGGATCCGTTTGACTCCCTTATGCTACTCTGTTCTTTTCTATTTACTTTATTCACAAATGGCCCTTTTCTTGTACCCATATGATACATATAATTTAAGTAAAATATTGATCGCTAAAAGTAACTCACTTATATTATCCAAGTTTTGTCTCGCTTTAACCTCCCAAGTATAACCATATGTAATATTAAACCAGCTAACATCATTATAGATCTTATAAGTCAGGAGTCAGCCAAAAACGATTCTTATAAGAACATTTAACAGTAAATCCGACCTCAGACTGGGTTGACGGAGTCTGGTGAGGAGCCGTCGTGGCTGCTTGAGGATGGATGATGCGCCTGGTACCGTCGTCCTTGGTGCTTCCGTCACAGAGTTCAGTAGACTTAGAGTTTTTACTCAACGGGTTTGTGACGGCTCTTCGTGAATGCTGGAAGGGTCCAGTGCCTGCCACAGCTCGTGTCGTGACATCAGAGAGTCGGAGTCTCAGTACCCACAACTTTGCTAAATCTAAGTGTTTTTGGAACGGTGTACCCCCACTGGCAGCGGTCCGTCGTGCCCTATGATGAGTATCGTAAAACCGTGTTGTGGGCATCAGTTGACTCAGCCGGAGGACAGTTTTTCCAGAAATAAAATCTACTGACTACCTCAGAAACGAGTAAAAGCGAGGTCGGTACAATGAGGTGAGTTAGCACTCTATTATAGGATGAATGGAGAGAGGGGATAGGGGTGATTATTAGAGTATAAAGTCATAAGATAGAGGTTGTCTTACACTGCAAGAGATTAGGACACTATAATTAGTACCCGTCATCGTAGAGAAAGTCGTGATGATATATGTGAAATTCTCTATTTACTGTTGTGTTATGACTCTTCTGCTCACTATAGATTTATTGATGTTCTGTTTACTTAGAGCCATGACTATATCGTGTTTGTCGTGTATTGCTTCTTTGTCGTGCAACTACATTTCGATCTATTCATTGCTAGCTGTTCGATCATAGTACCACTGAAATTGCGACGATCCGGGAAGTGGTTCCATCATGGGAAATTTTGATGAGTAAGATAAGTTCTCATATTTGGATAATTTTGTATCCTAAGTAGCAAAATGTTAGGGAACAAGAAAATAGTATTTGTGTTCCATCCTAATTTAATATATTCATATTTGTAGTTGCGTAATGGCTTTAGGGACATTCTGGTAAGAAAATAGTACATTTGTACGAGTAGATTCGTGAAAGATTGTTTGTACATCCCAACATGTAAAATGACTGATCGGTATTTGTCTCAATATACTTAAATCTCATTTCGTCTATAATCGCAAATACTTACATCTCTTTATAATGAAGCAATCAGTAATTACCTGGAAATCTTTCTTTTAATTGTTTTAACCATAGATTAACAATAAAAGGCTATCCCCTGCTTTTGTTCTTGTCGATTTTGGGTAAGGGAGAAACTTTGAATGCATATAAAAGGTTGTTAATCAAAGAATTCCTGAACACTTCCGGATCATCAATGTTCCCGATCCATCTTTCATTCTGCTGTCTCATTTTTCTTTACCAAGCTTAAAAGGGAAACACAAGCATAAATTGGATAATAAAAAAAAAATAATCCACGTACCTGGATCATCCAGATCTTGAGACATGAAGCATTGTTTGTGTTCTTCTTGATTGTAATCCTGTCATTTCTTTTTTGATACTTAAAGATGCAATTTTTATATGAATTCTTCAATCTTTGCTGAATGGGTATGATCATAAATGTGCTACACTGAGAGCTTGTGTTAGGGGCTTTATTTTTTTGTCTTTCTTGTATGAGTTGGCACATAAAGATATCCATCTGTTAATATTATCAGAGGACCCAGACGAAGAATGATGATTCCGATTTTTGTAGATTTTTAGTTGATTATAATATGTAGATTTAAACTGGGTTGGGTTTTTTCGGTTAATTTTCTGCCTGCAGGGCGGAGAGGTGGGGAGATGGATTGTACGGAAATTGATTGCGAGAGACAGTTCATGCACTCCTAGGCAGTCCACAGACGAAGGAGGAGGAGGGATTTCGAATTATTTCAAACACACAGTTACAAAATTTGATACCCTTCCTGGTGTAGCAATCAGATATGGCGTTGAGGTAATTTTTTTTTTTGGTTTTGGTAAATAATATACAAATAAATTTAATAAATTGGGAGGTTTGGGGAGTTTGTATTGTAGTTTTGAAACGGAGTTTCAAAGTAGAGTAGAGTAAGCAGGCAAGTAAGAACCAGGCATCGTATAGTCGATCCTGGCTTGTTTGGGACATGAGCTCAGTTATTTGTCGATTTAGAGGTGTGTCTTGGTTTATTTTGAGGGTGTAGCTTCATGTGTGCTGTGTGAGACTGTGGGGTGTTTGATTATAGAAAGAATGGAGGAATTGGAGACATTTGAATGAATAAATTTGTTGCATTGTTCATATGACTATAACTGGTCTCTCTGTTTGTGTGGGCTATAAGCCTTTAACAGGGTGCTCTGCGTGTATGAATGAGCTTTGTCGAGTTTATGCAAAGAAGCCATTTTATTAGACAGAAAAAAGATTTTTGGCATTGACAATAGAGTGAGTTTAAGCTAGTGAATGAGCGTTTGTTCGCTATGTTGATGTAAAATGAGTAAAAGCGCTTGTACGTTTGAGCCCTCAGTTAAAGGGAAGTGTTTGTGGGGATGAGCTTTTTTTCCAGTTATCCGGAAAAAAAAGAGAAGAGAATTCTTGTGAACTAAGTAATAGTGAAAAATGACGAGGGAGGCACAATATGTTAGAGTTGGGTGTTTATTTCCCTTTGATAAGTAAAAAGAAGAGGAATAGTTGTTGAGGTGGTTTGATTTTATTGTGTTGTCTGCGAGCCCTTAACTGACAGAAGGAGGACGAGTCAGCAGCTCTAGTAGTTTTTGCAGGTGATCATTAAAGTTCTCTAGGATCCTTTAGTGATTGTAGACGTGGGCTTTACTCTGTTTTCCATGAGCACATAATTGATAGAATGAAGATGGACCTAAATTTGGCAGCTGTAGAAGTTTCTGCTGGTGATAAATGTAACTATAGCATCAAATTCTGGTGGATCATTTAGTGGTTGTAGGTATGTAGTGGCAGAACTTGTTTTGGCATGTACTCTCAACTCTGTTGTCAGTATACTGGATTCTAGAGCTATGGTTAGCCAGCCACTGCTCTTAAAGGCTAAAGTTTATCTTTTTGGCTATTATTATGACAAATGTCTTTATGCACTTAACTAGTTCTTCTTCTGCTATTGTCAATACATATATATTACTCCCTCTGTTTCAAAAAGAGTGCCTTAGTTTGACTTGGCACGAAGTTTAAGAAAATAAAGAAGACTTTTGAATCTTGTAGTACTAAATTAAAGTTATGTCAAATGTATAAAATTTCCTTTAATCTTGTTGCCTTAAACATGCCACTTGGAAACCTGAAATTAAAATGTTACAAAAAAAAAGAAAAAATGTCATTCATTTTGAAACAGACTAAAAAGGAAAGGGGGTCATTGAACACTTGCAAGTTTCTGAGAATGCCAGCTGATTTTATGAATATTTTGAAACAAATGCGAGGATAAATAGTGTGATGATTCAAGGAGTTTTGAACTTATTCCGTTAGGTGACATGCAAAGCATGCAGTTTATGTAATGCTGAACTTCAGTTTTGTTTTATTTTTACTGCAAAATCAAGATATCTTTATCATTTTGCACCTAGGATTGCATCCTCCAAATAGATGATGGCTTTAACATGGTGTGCAATTATATAATGTGACAGGTGTGTGATATTAAGAAGTTGAATGGGCTGGTTTCGGATCTCCAAATGTTTGCTCGAAAGACACTTCAAATACCATTACCTGGGAGGCATCCACCATCACCTGCAGTCTCAAATGGTCAAGACACCCAAGGGTACTGTAACGTTTCTTTAGATCTCATACATGTGTCTCTTTCACAACATCTCCTCTAGTACTGGTTATAAAGTCTTTATTTTAATGAACTTGTTGTACTAGTCTGAGGATAAAGCTTTTATCCTTTTTTTATACTTTTCATCTTCTGCTTAGATGTATAATTATAATTGCTTGTTTGCACGTTTTTCCTTTGTTATTCTTCTGGACATGAAAGCCATACACGGTATATTCCAGTTTGTTCAGAGCTGCATTAACTCTTTCAGAAAATAGTGCTTATTGTATGGGGGCACCCTTTTGATATAATATGGTGTTGGGGATCTGATCACAGTTACCTAGAGATGCCTTCATAACTTTGCATGTTGTTTGAACTTTTTGTTCATCAGCTTTCATTCCTTTTCTCTCTTTACAAATTTGACATGAATTAGATATTTCACCTAACAAACCACAATCTACCGTTTATTTGTTAGTTGAATGTCGTCATTTTTTTACTTGTCTTTCTCTACATGGAACAAGTCACATCAGCTTGTGGTTCTCTGTTATTGTAATTTGTTAGTGTCACCTGTAGAATATAACCTGCCGTGTTTCACATAGATATTTAAGTAGGACTTGTTTAGGCAAGAGCTTTATATGGGTCTCGTGGAGAAAAGCTTGAGATGAGCCCATTTACCTTGGGTGGGTCTCTGTTGTATGTTGGAAATAGAAATTTCCAATTAAGGCATATATAATTTGTGTTGTGCTGTATAAATTTGTTTACGTAATCTGGTTTGTGGGTAATATTACTTCGTCTGATCCACTTTATGGGACAGAATTACTATTTGGGAAGTCGTATGAGTTTTTCTTTAACCACAGTTTTTTCAATTACTTTTTAAAAATAACTATTGTGACTTTTTGTACTTTTTTTTTTGTAATTTTTGTAATGTGTAAGTTTATTTCAAAAATCTTGAAGATTCTATTTCAAAATTCACACCGAAAATTAGGTAATTTGACCATGTACCATGTACTGTCTAAAAGGAAAAAGACAGACAAGCTTTGCTTTGTCCACAAGAACTTTACTGAAAGAAAGAAAAGATTGTCCACAAGAAGAATTTTCTTGTATCGTATATAACTATTTTCCTACGAAGTTAACATTTAGGTGGTTCTTATATATTAGTATCATCTGACATTTCGTGGTATCTCATGGAGTTGCAGAAATCATGTTCTATTATATGTTTCCAGGTACATATTCTGGATTACTTCTTCTTGAGAATTAGAATGAATTTGGTAACGCTTGCACTAGTAATGAATTAGAGAAACTAAAGAGGAAATTCATATTATTTCTCATATCACTAATTTCTGCTGAACTATATTCGTATGAACAGCTAGTCTAATGAAGATTGCTCAATTCTTCTAAAGTTGATACGACGTCCCATGTCAAGTAGTATCTACGATACAAGACTATTTTATGTATTTAGTCATTTCTGTGTCATTGGCTTCTTGACTACCACATCTTTGATATTCTATGCTTTAGAACTTGTGCTGAGCTATGTGGTAACTGTGATTTGTTTCTTGACAGGCCAAGCAGCTCTGAGCAGATCCCTCCGAGGAACAAATACCCTGATTTGTTTGGTTCATTTCAATCCCTGAAATTGAAGTCTTCCTCCCAGCAAAGAGTTTCACCAGCCATGAGCTCTTTACTAGGTTATCAGTGCCCTAAACTGGAAGATCAGAAAGTTGCATCTGAAGGTTTTGAAATGGCTGTCTATCGGAAAGGAGTATCACATTATTTAGAAGATGGACCATTTGCCATGTCAACTCCTCATTATAATCAACCACGTGGTCTTCATAGAAAATGTAAAAGTGTAGCTAATGATATGTCAGAGAACGGAGTAGGTAGCGCTGAAAATGGCTCTAATAGATTGTTCGAGAAATTGTCTAGAAGGCGTCAAAAATCTGAGGCTGATTTCAGTTCCCGCACGCCAGAAGTGCTGTTGAAAGAAGATAACAGCAGTGGCAGCGGGTTTTCTGCTGCTGCTGGCAAAGGTTTGGCTTTGCGACCTAAATCAGCTAGTCGAATTCTCCTTGGACCAGATGCTGAAGCAAGTTCCATAAATCCTATCACTATGCTGTTGAACGATTCTTTTCTGAACGACAGTGCAAGTGTCAGGAAGTCATCGAGCACACCGAGTTTGCAGGAATCAGACAGTAGCACGTTATCTTCCCTGTGGACAACATCCAAGTGGAATTTGAAGCCAGATTTCCAGGCAATTTCTACTGCCGCAATTACCAAACCAATCTTTGATAGCCTTCAAAAGCCCACTGGTCCTCGAAAAAGCAAGACTGCTGTTGATTAGCTATTCTTTCTGCATTTTTTGTTGGTCCTCTTCTTAAGAACTAGAAACTGAAAACTAGCTATAAAAAGTAAAGCACTAAAAATACTGGCTTATTGCTGTCATATTGCTGTCATTTCATCTTCCATTCCTTTTTTTCTGTTGCAAAAAAAGGTTAAGTTTATTCTTAAGAGTTGAAAATCTGTAGCAGCACAGCAAAGATCTGTGTAGTAGAAATTTTTGTTGCTCCACCGACCTTCCAAATCCTATATATGTTTAAGTACATATGTAGCTCATTTATCTGTAACTGGGAGGAAAGATCACTGATTATAATATTAAAATATATTTGACATTCTTTCTGCATATCTTGATTCACATGGTTTTGATTCATTCAATATATATCAATGTGCTTCTGCCACAGTTTTTAGAGACTGTAGATTGAAAATAATTTACATTGCATAGTCATCTTTGAGTTGTTGCACTTGAGCTGAGGGTCTTTCAGAAACAGTATGTCTTACCTACTCGAGCCAGGAATAAGGCTTGCATACACTTTATCCTTTTCAAACTGCACTTGTGAGTTGTGAGATTACACTGAATATGTTGTTGTTGCTCCTCTTTTTACTTTGGAAAAAGCTCAAAGCAGGCCATGCTTGCCGTTTGCAATTGTGAACATCTCCAAACTATGAGTGCCTGCCTAGTCCATAAAAGATTTTCTTTCCTGGGATGCTTGAGGGGGTGGCCTAGCAGTTAATAAAGGAAGGTTGAGCAGTCTCAATTTCACTACAGGATTTGCGAATGAATGCTGGGCTGGGCCACCTCCGATGGCGTGAGCCGCATCGGGGAGATCCCGCACGTACTTTTTTAGGGGAACTGGTCGAAAAACTGGCCGGCGCCCACCCGACTAAGAGGGGACTGAGAAATTAATGAGTACTAAACTTCTTCCATCTTTACCTTATTCTGATCGGTCAAGGGCGATCGCGGGTCACTGAATGAAGTCCCTCCGTTTTCTTTCGGAGGTGCTGACCCGCATCGAGCAGAATGACTAAGTGACTAATGAATTCGCGTGATAGATAGAGTCACGTACGACAACGCAGCAATTAGAGATCAGGGTTTCTAGCATAGACAAAAAGAGTGGCAATTTTGCTTTAGTACTATTGATGGAGAGAGTCACTCGATATTTATATTAAAAAAAATAATAAGTAACTAGCCTTTACAGGATATAGATTTTATCCATGCAAGTATTGAGATGTGATAATGCAAAACAACTGTTTTTGTGCTGGTATACATTGGTATGTTTAATTGCATATAATTTTTGAAGGTAGATAGTGAGCGGAAATCCGCTGACGCTAAATTTAACTTCATACCCATCTTACACCAGATATGATCCTCTTTAAATACTTATTCGTATCATATGTCTACGTGGGTGGCTCGATAGTGTTAAAAAATATGTGTCTTATGTCTCCAAATTTAAGGACCTCATTTTTTTTTTTTTTATAATAATAGATTATAATTATTATTTTTTAACAAATATTGGGAAATTTACTTAAAATTTGTAGAGAAGTACACATTCATGAAAAATAAGAGATATTAAGAAGAATTTGACATATTTTGAATACTATATCTTATGAAAAATAATTTAAAATAAGAATAATTATATTATGAGATGAAAACTAGAAGACATAAATTATATAAAAGTTATTAACAATTTTAATTTAAGAAGCCGATGTATGTTTACATCAAATATTTATCAATCATATGACACAATGTGCAATGAGATCCAAATGATATACTAGGATAATCACAATTAGTTGTCAAAACCACCAAAAAAAAATTGCTACCAATCAACCAAATTTTGCTAACTAGTGCAGACGAACAATAAATATGCATAGTATGATAGTATTTCATTGTAGGGAATATTTCACATGTGATAAATGGAATTTATGAAATTAACATTTTATGGGTATAATTTACATAATTATATTTTATGGGTATAATTTAATTTGTTAGGTGACTTTTAATTTGTATAAAATGTTTTTTTTGGTAAATCACATAAATATACTATATTAAAAAAATATTTATCATTTATGTCAATATAATTTTTTTAACTAAAGATAACAATTTTTTAGAATTAAAAAATTGTACCTTCTCCTCTTTCTCTGCCTCTTTTTTCTCTTCCTTCTTTTTTTTTCTTCTTCGTTGTCTCTTCTTGCATCATCCTTTCTCTTTTTTTTTTTTATTCTTCTTCTTTTTATAAAAAAAAAATAATTTTTCATTTAAATACTGGTGTTTAAATCAGTTTTTGTCATATTTCACTATAATTAAAAAACGCAACGAGAAGAATGAAAAATCAAAAAAATCATAATATCATGTTCTCAAATAGGAAATTTCAATCTTTAAAAGTATAGAAATAAGAGTTCAATATTGATGGTATTATAACGTTCAAATTTTGAATTAAATTAATGAAATTTTACGAATTTTGTGATAAATTTTGGATAGAATTTTTTTTTACAAGTAATGGAAAATGTTGTTGGAGTTGATAGCACAATTTTAGAGGGTTTGATTTAGTTTATAAGATGATTTAGGAAGAAATATTAGATTAACACTCGAAAAGGTGAAGTTTTCATGACTACACGGTATCGCGATTGTAATTAATTGGTATTACATATGTTTTATAATTGCACTAATTTTCTTAAATTCACGATTCAATACATTTATAATATATAATACAAACTTCACTCCTTTTTTCGGGATATCAACAAAATAAGTTAAGTAGACACTTGTAATACATTTATACAGCTATTCACCATACATTTAATACATATTGCACAAACATCCTCATGTTCTTGGTGATTCAAACTAATAATTTATAAACACTATGATAAGGTTTTATTTTGAAATACAAATGTATTCTGTCTATAGATGATTGTCTTGTCTTTTGTTAGTTACGTTGTTTTTGCCATTGATTGTTAATTTCTCTTCTAATTCAACTTTAAAATCTGTGTAATTTATATTTTTGTTATTCAAGTTTAATTCATTTGATAGTTTTTATTATGTTTTCTTCATTTTACCATTATTGGTTTACTCTTATCTAATTACTATTGATACAAGTTTTATTATTTTACGAATCATTGCTGCTCTTTCGTTGTCAACTAGTTTGTAGCCAGTTCCTACAAATAGGTTAAAATATCGTTTGGAGGTTTATCTCATTTTAAGATGTTTGATTCACTTAAGAATTGATTTGAGGAAATTATTAGATTGAAGCTGTGACAAGGATGAAGTTTACGAAATTATATCACATTGGGTAGTTAAATTTTATTGATCATATTTAATTGTAATAAAATCAGAAGAAAGTCGGCTGAAAACACGAGACAATTGGGGGTTGCTCTGTGCAGGGGGGGGGGGGATTTTGATTGGTAGAGGGGGGGAGTAAGAAGGCGTTTAACATTTGTTATGGATTAGGGGGGGGAGGGTTTGGGTGAAAATACGGGCATAGTATATTAGATATGGGGGGAGATTGGAGACGGGTTAGGCGGGTCGGTTCTGGCGAAGGGCAAAGGCGACTTTTCCCTTTTTTTTAACCCCTACTACCGCCCCATCCTACATTTATAGTACAGACTGCAAACTCATTTACCTTTAAGGTATATCAGCCAAAATGATGTAGGTAACACACTTATAATACATGCACAATTCCATTTTGATCATATGTGCAACATCCCCCATTCTTAGTGATACAAATAAAGTAATTTAAATACCATATAATACATATGTTATTCATTAATAATACATTTATGAATATTCTTGCATCGCTTTCACACTTTTTTTTACGGATACCAACAAAAATAATTTTAATGTAACACACTATAATACAGTATAGACATGCACATAATTTTTAATACATCCAACCATCACTCCTTTCTCTTAGTGATAAAGAAAAAATAATTTTATAAGATACATACGGTACGTTTTTTCATGAATTAGAGTTTAAATTAAGTTTATAGATCAGTCACTTGGTCCTTTGTTGTTACTTTTTTCGTCATTCTTAACTCTCTCATCATTCACTTTAATATTGTGTCATATCATTTTAGGCAATAGAATTTATTTTGCAATTTTGGATTTATTTGTCATCAATGGTTACGTTTTTAATTATTATTAATACAATGTAATGACTCTATATTTTTCATTTGTGTATAATACATTTTATCAACTTTGAGATAGTGTGTAATGACTTTTTTTTTAGTTAATTAATTCATTTGCAATTGGTTGTTCTCTTTATTTTGTAGGATTAAATTATTTATTAATTAATAATTTGATTAAATTTATTCAGTCTACTAGAAATAAAAGGAAAAAAACAAGAGAATGAAAGAAGAGCGCAACAGCAAAGAGAAAGCTAAAAATAAAAAACAAATAACAAAAAAAAAGTAGAGAGAAAGATATACAAACAGAAAGGAGCAGACAAAGAAGAAGAATTAAAAAACGGAGAGAAAAAAAAAGGAGAAGAGGCGAGAGAAGAACATCTAACAAATATATAATTTTTTCTTTATGTTATAAATGATAATAGTTAAAGAGTAATATCTAAATACGTAATTATTTTTTTAAAAGGAATGCCCCCATCTTAAGTAATTAATCCATATTTTTAAAATTAAATTTATACAAAAAAATTATTCTATTCAATAATGGTAACCAATAGCACAAAAGATGGTAACCATATTCACATCATCCCATGATATAACATAAACAGTTCAAAATTCAATAGTTTCCCCAAAAATAATTCTAAAGCTTAGAAGCATACTATTTTTAAAATCAAATATTTTCCCAAATTGTGTTTAGATAAATTTAGGAACACTCATGCATATTTATTAGATATATATATATTAAGATATATATAATATCTATATATGATGCTTTTGAGTACTAGACTGTTATTTGATTAATAATTTTGAGAGAAATTTCTAAATGAAGTGTTTCGGACTTTCAAAATTATATTTATAAATTGGGGGAGAACTTTAATGTCATGGACTAAATAACGATGGTATAAGATTATGGCGTTGAAGGGTTGTTAGGCTAGAACAAAAATGTGGGTGAATGTTGATGCCATTAAGTTGGAAAAACTGATTTATTATTAATATAGTAAAAGTGATTGACATTTGTTGTAGCTCGATGTAAATCTTTGCAATTTTGGAAATTTCCTATTGGCCAAATTAGATAATGAGTAAATGCAATGGTTCGAAATGACGATCCTAACATCAAGTTCACATACTTACAGTTCTTGAAATTAAAGTAGGATCTCTTAACATCATTCATGATAAGTCAGTATGAGTGGACAATTTATTATATCATATACAATGTGTTATACTTAAATGGAAAGGATGGTGGATTTAGTTATTATGGAATTAAATAACGTGAAATGTATGGTAATGTTGTACCCACTGTGTGTTGGGACGATGATGCAAGTGAGGACGTGATAATTTAATAAGGTGTGTTGGCACTGTTTTTCACGAGTGACTTTAACTTTTCACATTATAATTGAATTATACATTATAAATTATATTTGATATATGTAATTAATATTAGATGTATCGAATTTATTTAAATTCTACTAGATGTTAATTGGAGGAATTACACTTTCCCTTACGTTGACTAATCAAATTGATTATAGAATTAAGAGTTTTTGGGTCGAGGCTAGACATAGGATAATATTAGTGTTTAAGACTGCGTTACCTTACAAATTATTATATATATTGAATAGTTTTGGAAAGGTTCGAAGCATTGAGGAAAGGGTAATGTATTGGGAAGTAGATGGCTGACTTCGTTCTTCGATGGAGTAGTTAATGGTTTATGCTCTATGATAGTAAACTTTTAATAGTGATTGATATGCACGGAATGTATTGTGAATTTCCTATGTACTTATTGTGTGGTTGTATGTCTTGGTTGTGTTTTTGTGATTGGTCTAAATCTGAGACGTGGAATTATATTATTGAACCCTCTTTATTGAAGTGATTCCCTAAATAAAAAGGCCTGATGACATAGTTCAGAAATTTAAAGTGGTTATAATAGACAATAAATTAACGACATTCTTGGATCGGTGTCCCGTTTCGACACATATTCTGATCAGATGTCCCGTTCCCAGACGCTAATTCGTGGATCGAGTTCACATTTCGACATGATCTTCTTGGCTCGGTGTAACGTTTCCGATACGGTAGAATTGGATTGGAGTGTCAGGTTTCCGACATATAATCTTAAGGGAAAACATAGTTGACTTCCCGATATGTACTTAAGATCAAAGAACTCAATTCGCCAAATGATTGGTGGAGGCATGAGTCCTCATGGATGATCTTGAGATGTTTGACTTATTACATACTTACTTTAGTGTTGTGACATTGTTCATGTTGTTTGTTACTTATCACCTGGTAATGTGCTATAGTTTGCGTTCATACGATTATTCACTGTATATTGTTTCTATGTTGGGTTGACCGATGATACCTACTCAATACATATTGCCTTGGTATGGATCCCTACTTTTTTTCCGTTTTCCTTTTATGGGTGCAGTGGTACCAGCGACTTTGACTCCGCCTTCACTTTAGACCAGTCCGTGTATTAGTTCAAGGGTGAGTTATTCATCGAGCTTGGGTTGGATTCTCTCAGTCCATTACCTGATGGCCTTAGTTTTGCCGGACACGAATACGGTATTTCATTTATTTTTGTGTCCCTGATACTCTTAACCTTAGTACTGGGGAGCTGGATGTTCTTATGGTGATGACTTTTCAAGTTTTGGGAAAAGATATTTAGTAGTTTTGAGCTTCCGCATATGATTGTAAGTTGTAAGTAGGGGGGGGGATTAAATTCGGTGTTCTTCCATACCCAGGGGTGTTAGTGTGGGTGCCACTCACACTCATTTTGGATCGTCACAATATATAGTAGATATATATATATATATATATTATATATAATATATATTATATATATCTATACACACACAGAGCAACCGACACACACACACACACACACACCACAACACACACACACACCACAACATCACACACCACAAACACACACACACACACACACACACACACACACACTAGTATCTACGTATTAAACTTTGATATTAAATATTGTTCCTGTAAAATATTTTTTATTTGTGATTTTTTTCTTGATGATTATGATATTGTTTTAATCACAAAGTGATATATTTTGTTGAGATGAATTCGTTTTAAAATCTTACCAATATAATGTTTGATTTTATATGTACATTCAGATATTGAAAACAAACAGTAATCATTCAGTGTTCAAATTCGAAGACCACATCTTAATATTCAGATGTGCATTCAGATCTAGACACCTAGTTCTTAATGCAAATCTTAATGTTCAGACGTATATTCAGATTAAAATTTCTTAATCTTCATGAAAACAAATGAGGCCTTAGTCTAACCAGCTTTTGTTAATAGAAAGAATGTTGTCACCAGAAATACCTCGTATTAGGGCATTGCTGCCGTTATTTCAAACCTCTCGACTAGGAGTGACATGGATCCGACTCCTATCCATTTTCCACAAGTTCTAGCTTAGATTAGAGATACATGTCATAGTTTAGAATAATGGTTGAGATCTAATTGATAACCAGAGTTATTTACTTCCATAAATTTGCTTCTTACATATTTTTGCAATCCAACTATTTCACATTTACATTATATTTTACATAAATATATTTAAAAGTATTTCCTTTCTTAATTACTTGAGTAATTTTTTTTGCTGATTTTTACTTTTTTCCCAAACGCTTGCCATTTCTCAATTAATATTTTCCAAATTAAAATTTAAAACTTTTACTGACATTTTTTTTTTCTAATTTTAGGAATAAAATTTTTTCTGTTACTTGACTTTAATCACTTTCGTACTTTCTAAATGGAGTCCATATTGCTCGCACATATAAAATTTCGAAACATATAAAAACCATTAATAAAACACAAAGTCTCAAACAATAACGAAAAACATATTATGTTAATGTTTTTACTAGGAGAATGTTTTCCAAAAAAATGTAGTAGTATAATGATACGTGAAACGATGAAAATTGTTTTCTACGGGAAAAAAAGAAATTGATTTCATCAACATTAGCAAAATGTTATCTATCTCATTTTCCTTGCACATATTTTAACTTTTAATTTTTAATTATTCGAATCAACTATAATAGTCTCTCTCTCCCTCTCTCTCTATCTATCTATCTATCTATCTGTCTGTCTGTCAGTCTGTCAGTCAGTCTGTCTGTCTGTCTATCTGTCTATCTGTCTATCCATCCATCCATCCATCCATCCATCCAGCCAGCCAGCCATCCATCCATCCATCCAGCCATCGATCTATCTAGCTAGCTAGCTAGCTAGCTATATCTAGCTATATCTAGCTATATCTAGCTATATCTATCTCTATCTATCTATCTATCTATCTATCTATCTAGCCATCTATCTATCTATCCATCCAGCCAGCCAGCCAGTCCATGCATCCAGCCGCCACCAGCCAAGACAAGCTCAGCCAGCCAGTCCAGCCAGCCAGCCAGCCAGCCAGCCAGCCAGCCAGCCAGCCAGCCACCATCCATCCAGCCAGACATACAGCAGCCAGCCAGCCGCCAGCCAGCCAGCCAGACACGCCAGCCCGTCCGAGCTCAGCCATCCAGTCCATGCAGCCGACAAGCCAGCCAAGGCCAGCCACCAGCAAGCCAGCCAGCCAGCCAGCCAGCCAGCCAGCCATCCAGCCAGCCAGCCCAATCCCAGCCAGCCAGCCACAGACATCCAGCCAGACATGCCATGCCAGCAGCCAGCCAGCGCAGCCAGCCAGCAAAGCCAGCCGAGCCAGCCAGCCAGCAAGCAAGGCCAGCAGCCAGCCAGTCAGCCAGCCAGCCAGCAAGCCAGCCAGCCATCCAGCCAGCCAGCCAGCCAGCCAGCCAGCCAGCCAGCCAGCCAGCCATGGCCAGCAGCGAGCACAGCCAGCCCGCGGAGAGAGCCAGCGAGCGAGCGAGGAGCAGCGAGCGAGTGAGCGAGCGAGGCGAGCGAGCGAGCGAGCGAGCGAGCGGAGCTAGCGAGCGAGGATCGAGAGAGAGAGGCGCAGCGAGCGAGCGAGCTGAGCGACAGCGAGCGGAGCGAGCGAGCGTGAGGACGAGCGTAAGAGCGAGAGACGAGGAGCGAGCAGCAGGGGCGAGCTGAGGAGCGAGACGAAGCGGAGCGAGGCGCGAGGAGAGCAAGCGATGTGCGAGCGAGGCGAGCGAGCGAGAGAGCGAGCGAGGAGCGAGCCGAGCTGAGCTGAGCAGAGGCGAGCGAGCGAGCGAGCAGAGCGGAGCAGACGAGCAGGCGAGCGAGGCGAGCGAGAGAGGCGAGCGATCGAATGCGAGCAGCGAGCGACGAGCGAGCGAGCGAGCGGAGCGAGCGTAGCGAGCGAGAGAGCGAGCGAGCGAGCGAGCGAGGCTAGCAGCGAGCGGAGCGAGCAGCGAGCGAGCGATCGAGCGAGGCGAGCTAACGAGCGTAGCGAGCGAAGCGAGCGAGCGAGCGATCGAGCGAGCGGAAGCATCCAGCGAGCGAGCGAGCGAGAGTAGCGAGCGAGCGAGCAGCGAGCGAGGCGGAGCGGGCGGAGCGAGCGAGCGAGGATCGAGCGAGCTGAGCGAGAGAGGAGCGAGCGAGGGCGAGCGAGAGGTAGCGAGCGAGGCATCGAGCGAGCGGAGCGAGCGAGCGAGGCGGAGCGAGAGAGCGGAGCGAGAGAGAGAGCGAGCGAGGAGCGACATGCGAGCGAGAGCGAGGAGACGAGGCGAGGAGTAGCGAGCGATAGAGGAGAGGAGCAGCGAGCGATGCGAGCGAGCGAGCGAGCGAGGCGAGTCGAGCGTAGCGAGGAGCTAGCGAGGCAGCGAGGTAGAGATAGCGAGGAGCGAGCGATTGCGAGCGAGCGGAGCGAGCGAGAGAGCGAGCGAGCAGCGAGCGAGGCGAGCGAGCGAGTCGAGCGAGCGACGAGCGAGCGAGCGACTAGCAGCGAGTCGAGCGTAGGAGCGCAGCTGAGGAAGCGAGCGAGCGAGCGAGCGAGGCGAGCGAGCGAGCGAGCAGAGAGGAGCTAGCGAGGCGAGCGAGCAGATAGCGTAGCGAGACGAGGCGAGCGAGCGAGAGAAGAGCGAGCGAGCGAGCGAGCGAGAGAGCGAGCGAGCGATGGCATAGCGAGCGAGCGAGCGAGAGAGCGAGCAGGCGACGAACGAGCGAGGAGCGATGCGAGGCGACAGCGAGCGATCGAGCTAGGCTAGCTAGCAGCGAGCGAGCGAGCGAGCGAGCGAGAGGAAGCGAGCGAGGAGCGAGCGAGCGATGCGAGCGAGCAGCGATCGATCTAGCGAGCTAGTCTAGCGAGCGAGCGAGCGAGGTATCGAGCGAGCTATCAGCGATGCGAGCTATCTGAGCGAGCTAGAGAGAGGCTAGAGAGCTAGTAGTCGAGCTATCGATAGATCAGCGATTAGCTGATATAAGGATATCGAGGATCGATGCGATGCTAGCTAGCGAGAGATCTATTCGAGCGAGCGAGCGATCTATCTATCTATCTATTATATCTATGGCATCTATCTATCGATCTAATAGATCGATCCTTCTATCATCTCGTAAAAGCATATTTGACGTCCTAAATTTGAAGTTGAATTACTTTAATATACAAAATTAAAAGCACTCAATGTATTTCAATTTCAATGATTATGACTTTTCCAAAGGGTTGTGACTTTTTTGACGAGTTGTCACTTTTTAATGAATTGTGACTTTTCCGAAGGGTTGTGATTTTTTCAAATGGTTGTGATATTTCTTAAGGGTTGTGCCTTTTCTGATGAGTTGTGCCTTTTACAAAGGGTTGTGAATTTTCCAATAAGCAGTGACTTCCTCGAAACGTTGTGAGTTTCGGGTAAGACACAATGAAAACCTATTCATACTATTATTTGGTAGCTATAAATATTGAGGTGTCCTTGCACTTTTTGAAATTTAAATTATTTAAGTTCTCTAATCTTCTTCTTAAAAAATTTCAAGTAGTATTTGCAAAGATTGATTAAATTAGAAATTCAACAAAATTTGAGCTACCTCATAAGATAGACTTGGTGAAAAAAATGTAAGAAATCATTCATCAATTCATATTCGTATTTTTCTTACTATTTTCATGAGTGAACAATGACGAAAAGTTATGAGAGAGGCAATAATATCAAACATATATGAAAAAACATATGATTTGGGTAAGGTATTTTTTCTTTTTTTTTTGTTCTTTGTTTTTTCCCACAAATGAAGGAGTTTCTTCATAATTTTATTAAAACAATGGGTATCAACGTAGTCCATTTAATTATTAGTTTTGATGTTATATTCATCATTTCAAAAATAGTATTCAGTACTAAATATGTGATAGAAGGCCCATATATTATGGACAGTAGAGTGTTAAACACAGACAAAATATAGTTCGTCTCCTTCTTATTGGGTTACGGTATTGTTCCATATAATTTTTTTTATATCACAAGATACATTCCTTACTAGCTATATAAAAATAGATAGGAAAATAGTAATTGATGATAAAATGATCTTAAATCAAATTAATGATTTTATAAATAATAGTTTAACTTTTATTCATCTATTAGTTTCTATCATTGAGAGAGTTTTGCTGGCATAGTAAATAGGATGAAGAATTTTCTCTCGCCTCAGTCCCAATACCATACCAAGCACCACTATACATGCACCACACATTACCTCAAATGGTTTCCCCCAATCCAGTGAAATAATGATAAGTACATACACTAGCTTCTCCAAATGCTCTCACACAAGTATCTTCAAAATCATACTTGCACTCCTTCTCAAGCAAATTTATTACCAATGGGTGTGTGCACTTTTGAGAAAGCCTTGATGAATTCCATAGAAAACCTTGTAGTGCCCAAGAAAAATCGGAGACTTTAACAGAATAGGGGTTGAAGGCTTCTCGTAGTACCTCTAGGTCTTCTCTACAACTCAATACCTTTTTGACAAATCCGAGGACGAAGCACGATCCCCTCATTAACCATAAAATGGGATTTCCCCCAATTGAGTACAAGATTGCACTCTTCCCACCATTTAAGTACTTTGTTCAAGTTGTTCAAGCAACGATCAAAAGAATCACCTATCATGGAGAAATCATCCATAAATACTTGCATAGTGTCCTCTACCATATCAAATAATATCGACATCATACAACGCTGAAAGGTTGTTGGAGCATCACACAACCCAACGGGCATTGGTTTGAATGTGAAAGTCCCATAAAGTCAAGTAAAGGTGGACTTCTATTGGTATTTTGAAGCTATATAAATATGATTGAAGCCTGAATATACGTCAACAAAATAATATCAACCCTTTCATGCAAGTCGGTCCAACATCTGATCCATCAAAGGCATAAGAGAATGGTCCTTTTCGGTCCAAGCATTTAGTTTCTAGTAGTCCATGCAGACTTTCCATCCAGTCATGGGATGCATTGAAAAAAGATCATTTCTCTCATTACGTACCACAAAATCCCACCTTTCTTGGGCACACACTGAACATGACATACCTAATTACTAATGGCAATGGGATGAATAACTTCAACAAAAAACAACTTTATGATATCCTTTTTAACTACCTCTTGCATAGGCAGATTCCATCTCCTCTGGTGATCAATACATAGATTCTATGAGAACAAATACTAGGAATATCCTTAATAATGTTCGTCGTAGGCCAGCCAATCATCTGAACTATTCTCTTTAACACAGATACAAATTCCTCAACTTGTGTTCCATTCAAATATGTTGCTATGATGACAGGTAAAGTACTATTTCTCCCTAAAAATACATCCTCAAGTGGTAATGGTAGATATTTAATATCCAATGTTGGAGCCTCTCAACAGACGGTCATACAGATGGACAGTCGTGATTCTTCATGTCTAGATCCATTCTTGTAGGCTTTGAATGGAATTTAAACCTATCAAGTGTGGCAAAAAATTCATTATAGTCTTCAATACCATCACTATCAAAATTTATCATTACCGCTGCTAATGCATCAACACCCAGTCTCTCTTCATTAGACACTTTAGTATCACTCTCTTCAATATTATTCACCATGGATATCGACTTGAGCTCACTACTCTGCTTCATGGGTCTACAGATGTTGAAAATCACTTCCTTATCATTCAAGCTAACCTTCATCTTTCCTTTCTCTATATCAACTTATGTTTTCCCACTAGTAAGTAATGGTCTTCCGAGGATAATGCGGACCTCAAAATCAACCTCGTAGTCGAGTATCACAAAATCCACCGTAAATATAAAAGATTGAACTTTCACAAGTACATCCTCAACACATCAATGGTTTTCTTTAAAGTTATATCGACCATAAGTAATCGCATCACAGTCGGTTATGGATAACCCAAGAAAAAAGTCTCGTAAAAAGACAATGGCATTAAATTAATGCTTTCACACAAATCATATGGCGCCTTAGAAAAGTGCAAAAACCCGATGGTACAGGGAATAATTAAGGCATCAGGATCCTCATTCTTCTGCAGGAGGGACGGAGTAGCAATAACACTACAATGTTGAGACCTATCATTATCTTCAAAACTCACATATTGCTTCTTAGTTACCAAGTCCTTCATAAACTTTGCATACCCAGACATTTGCTCCAAAGCTTCAATGAATGGCACATTTATGAAAAGCTGCTTCGATATACTAATAAACCTGCGGTTTTTCCCTTCTATAGTCTTCTTCACTAATCTCTATAGGAAGGGAGGTGGATGTCTATACTTGGGAACAACTTTCTGGGTTATCTATATTTCTTTCTCTGTTGCAATTTCAGACTTTCCAATAACCTCAATCACATTATCATCTTTACTAACCTCAACTTCAACCTCAGACGACATAGGTGGATCAATGGTATTCTTACCTCCTCTAGTGGTGATTTTCATACAATGCCCATCATTTTTTCAATTGTGGATGGTGTTTCTAGAAAGTGTATCAGGCTAACGCGGGTTCACTGTAGTAGACAACTTATTCATCTATTTCTCAAGTTTCTTAATCGACACAATATGGGTGTCAACTTTTTGATTAAGACTAGACAATTCATTTTTCATCTCCTTCACATTTTCATCAGTCGAATCAAATCTCCTCATCATATTTCGCATCATATCCTCAATCCGTGACATACTACCTCCAGCTTCCGTAGTGCAGACTACCAATTTTAAGGAGGAGCATAAGCCCCAATTCATCGTTTCCGTTACCATAATTGTTCCAATTGTTGTTGTTTTTGTGATTATAATTCCCATATCATACATAGTGACCCTCTTGATTGTATATACCATAGATCTGACCTTGGTTTCCTTGAACACTTGACGCCAATTATCAAAATTTAAACCTTGGGCATTGGCTCAAAAACCCTTATATTGATCGTTCATGGCATAAGTATCCTCTTCATTATAACAATTTTCAATCGGTGGTTGAAACCTAGTTAAGTAGTTCATCACATATATCTTTGCCGCACCTCTACTGACATGCTTCAATACTAAACAATTGTTTTCCACATTTGAGTCAACGCCTCATGACTATCATTGCCAAATTGACTAGGTGCCGCTTGCATAGTAAAATTGCTTCTTTCCTTGTGTGACCTTTGAGTACTCCATGCTTTATTGTTCCAATTTATCTTCTCAAGTTTCTCAATAATCTCCTAAAATGTACACTCACCATATGATCCTTTTAAAACAATATCAAGTATAACCTTGATAATATAATCTTGACCTCTGTAGAAATACTCCTTTAGTGATTCATCATTAATACAGTAGTTTGGAATACTTCTTGTCAAAGCAGTGAATTTATCCCATGAACTACTCATGGACTCTCTAGGTACTGCTACTTAGTTATTAAGTTTATGTTTATGGTTCAACTTCTTGGACACTGGAAGTACTTTGCCATGAACACCTGAATTAATTGATCCCATGTATGAATTGAATTGTACAGTAGCTCAGTATACCATACAACAGCTTCACTAGTCAATTATATAGGGAAGAATCTCAGCCCAATGACATCCATGTCTATGTCTTGTCAACCCACAGAACTTTGGCAAACACTTCTCAACTTGTCATTGTTCCCATGTGGATATTCAGATACCGATCAAGAGAACAAACCCCGCGTTGTGAATATTTACATCAGACTACTCGTTACCACTAATGTTTGACCCAGAGGTATAGGATGTAAAATAATAGGACCTTTTGGACTCTGTATCATCGAAGTTGACCCTATGCATCTACCACTAAATTATCACGTTGATTTCAAGTATTCACATTATCAACCCTTAAAGGCTACAGGTTAACTCCATCACCTAGATTTCCTCCAATAGGATCGATTTGGATACCTTGATTATTCATCCTTCTCGAATTTTTATTCAATTTTGGATCGAAAGGATTAAGTGGTTTACCTCGACTCCGTGTACTTGGCATACACTAGACTAGGAATCTGAGAGAGACAAAACAAAAGAAAAAAGTAATTAGGAAATAATTGGCTAGATTTCAATATTGTACTTAAACTTAATATAAAAGCCAAAATTCTCAGCAGCAATCCCAAATTTGATAAGCTCAAATTACACCTCCCTAAAGTAGTATAAGAAATCGTAATCAAGTAAATAGCCCAACTTGTAGGTTAAGGTTGATTCCACGAGAAATATGGTTTAGACTTAAACTGAGCTCGCTATTATATTCGTTTAGACAAGTTATTTATGAGAGAATTAAGTACGGGGACGTGTGTGAAACAAATAATTAATTGATGTTAAGTAACAATAAGCAGGATTTCAACTTTGTTTTATTCAATGAGAGAGAGTAATTGGGGTATATGTGTTCCCCATAATCTCAAAATGCGGTAACCCTAGTAATAACAATCATTTCCTATTGTATTACATGAAAAGTGATAAGTTACGTATCTCTAATTTCTTGGTCCGACAACTTGAGACACTTTGCACCTTTGTCCATCTACGTGTGTATAATTTACTAATCCTTATGTTTTCCTCATATTAGACATCACATCAATCTATGACTTAGTTATCACCCTCACACCAATTGACATTAGATTATTAATTAGTATCACACTAAATCTATGTTGATAATTCGTTCCTTATTAACTACCTCATTGGTCCGAAAGAAGCAACAATGAAATTTATGATGTTGGCCAACGTTAAAAAGACTTCTAGACAAAAAAAAATTATCGATGCATGCAAAAACACAATCCAAGAATTGCTTAGTTACTATTCACACTTTGTTAATCGTTCATGATTCCTACAACCCTACTTGTGGATTTAATTATCCATTATAGCAAGATCGCAATACATATTTTTAGATGCAGAAATCAGGAACTTACTAATGAATAGAAGAAATCCAGAATCTCAAGTTGAATTTCAAAGCAAAATTATTCAAAAGGAACTTTGGAATCAAGAATTTCTAAAGTTGCAAATTAATATCCAAAGCCAAAAACAAGAACAAAAGTAATAAGGTCTAACCCCAAAAAATGAGGTTTACATGCCCTATAGATAGAAACATAAGTCCTAAAAATAAAGGCAACAAAATAAGGAAATAAAGTTTAGGGATACGATTGCAAATGACGCTATTAACCTACAGACCGTGGACTGACCTACGACCCCTTCCGTGGTTTATGACTTAGGCTATTTTTCAGATTCACAAATCTTTAACTCTCAGTCATGATCGAAGGATCAATAGTACGGGGCGTGGATCCATCTCCGTAGCTCCATACTTAAACTTTTCAAAATCAGGTACTCGAACTTCCTATATGAATCATTTGACAGAACAACAGATGCCTCATAGGTCGACCTACTTTCCGTAGGTTTAAGTCATGGTTGCACACTTTGTCAAGACTTCCCTGATTTCTTCTTCATACTTTGCTTGCCCATCGGCATCTACCACCTAAGGGACGTGACTAGACCTACGATTTGTATGTGACGTTCGTATATGCCCTTTTTTAACATTTTCTCAGTTGTGTCTCTCAACTTCCACGCCCAAACTTATTTCCTGCAAACACGATAAAAACACATTTATAATAATACAAAATGGCCCTAGACAAAAAAATCTTAAGTGAAATATGTTAAAAGTATTGTAAATCAACAGTACATCAAAAAGCAGCTACCTCACGAACCTTAATTAGATACCTCAAAGAAGAACAAGAGAAAATATCACAAAGGTCCAGGCTGGTAACCTACAAAAATGTAGAAGCAAGGGGTGATTATTAAGCCGCACAATACTCAACTTGTAAACTTATAAACACAAGCTATGGGAATAAAATGCGGATACTCCTTTCACTCCAACTTAACTTCCATGACTACAACCTGCATAAAACCAGCATAACCTAATAATTCACAGTTTATATAACACCCACCTCAACAACAATCACTTTAACCAATTATATATCCTAAACAACAAATTTAATAATCATAAATCACAACTTCCACAAATAAATCATTCAAAATATCAACAACACAAAGATCATGTTAATTATATAGAGGTAATCAAATATCAAGTACTTTCCAACCACCAATAAAATACAAAATCATCAAGAATGAAGGATGTCATGGGATGCAGTGCAATATGGCACAATGAAATGATAGGTCTTAGAATACTAAGTACTCTCTCAATTGTACATAAATGATAAGTACTCTCTCAATTGTACATAAATGATACTCCTCAGAAATATATTGAGAGTTCATGACCCATGGGGGACTCGCGTGATCTATATACCTAAAAAGGAAATATCACTGAACTATCATAAATTTAACAAATTTCGCACGGACAATCCTGACGTGCTCAAATTATAATCTTAACATCTCACTATGCCCAGCACAAACAATATTCAGGTACCCAACTTATTCTCCATGTCATCTCAATGCATGTTGACGACATGATTTCAATAAGAGGGATGATGCATCTCAACAGAATATCAATATGATATGCAATCACCTTAGCTATCACTAGTATACGGGTTCAATAAAGAACACAATTGCACATAATAAATCAAGTCACCTAATCACATTGCCTTTTATTACTTCTTTTTCATCACTAGAATTAATCAATGTGGACAAGTCAACCCATCACCAAGTCTCATTACCCCTAAACATATATTACAAGAAAATACACAAACTTTATACACTTAACAAGGGCTTAGAAATCCACTTAACTCAAATAGTCGAACAATGACTTCAAAACTTGATCCCTCCTCTTGTTGTTAAATTGCAAATCAATACAATCTATTTAAATAAATAATCACAATATGATTTCAAAACTAACAATACTCATATCACTATAGTTCTAGCCTAGACCCAAACACTCAGATTGAATCTATAACCAAGTTATCCTAATTTGATACCCATTATATGTCAACTCTTTCAAATATTTTTTCCAAATTTTGAGCCTAGAATTTAGTCTCAATATCTCAAAGTAACATAATTGTAATGATCTGAATATACTACAATACACCCACTATTTTACTACATATCTTAGTATATCAAAACATGAATCATACTGTGATTACAAAGAAATATATAAAGTCCAACCAAAATAATTACTACCCATTAAAATTAAATATCCAAACCCTACCTTCACCAACTAACACCATAATTTTCCAATCAATTCGACCCCTAGAATATCAATACATTACTATATTGTTAAATTCCATTACAATCTATTTAAGGAAGTGGGTTAGAATTATATATTATGATATAATAAGTAAGATTGACAACATATATAAGAACTTTCTGAATTGTATTTCAAAAAAACTTTAAAAAAATTTCCGTCATTTGACTCCAAATTTGTGTCTTCTTTCATATGATCTTGAACTCAAGAATTAATAGATAAAACCATCGTATAATAATATTTAAGGAATAAAACATCTTATGACATGGATGAATGTAATTGGATTAACAACTGGACAAATTTTTAAATTTGAATGATCAATATATTATGCAATTTGAATGTATAACTCTTACAATTTCCTAAAGTACGAATCGAAACCCTTCACTTCAAAGATAAGAATGATGATGATGTGCTTTTGTGCCCGTTGTGGTGTAAAAATAGTGATATTATTTTATTACTTCTTAAACTCTTTCTACTTAAATTTAATATATGGACCAAAATATAGGGTATTAAATAGACCATGGACTTTTCCCATTAATCATCAACTAATGAATTAATTATACTAAGTAAGGAATAGTCAATCAATTAATTATAGTTAAAATAATATTCAAAAATCCTAAAAATGACCTTTTGAGTTATTACATTATCCACCACTAAAAATTATGTTCGTCCTCGAATATAACGAAGAAGAAGGAGGATAACAGATGTTCGGAAAAGCCTAAGTTATGACCTATCGGTCAGTGTTCGTCTCTCTATGTAATCTCCCATGTAAATACCATTTCATCAAGATCGACTACTAAGAATTGATCTTTCGAATCAAAATTTGAAAGATCCATAACTCAAGAGTGATTATCAAGCCACAAACTAACTCATGAACCCGTTCTAATACCCATTGGACCATAACACAACCATTATGATGAATCTTTTCTCACTAACTAATAAACATTTTGAATCAATACCAGCTACAATCAGAAGTGGACTTGAACCAATCACCACACACTCATAATGCACAAATCATCACAGATCTTATCAAGATTTCCTTTACACAACACAATTTTTTCTCTATCTTAAGTTATAAACATAAGATCTTTGGAAATCGAGTGATCATCAAGAGAGAATTAAACTTATCTAAATTAAAGAACAAGAAGATCATGTAAACATCCAACAAGTGATACACTTCAAAATGCAGAACCTCTAATAGCACCCTTAAACAATTGTAACTTGTCATAGTAGCTCTTATATAAGTCATCATAAGTAAGATTGTTTGTAGAACTACCGATATACTTTAAATATTTCAAACAACACTAAATCCATCATAATAAAAATGACCAATTCTCCCAAAGAATCCTAACCTTCAAGAGGACATAAGAGGATCAGTACGTTTTATCCACCACCAGGAATTCACTCCTAGATGTGAAAATATGTGTGGGTGTAGGTAGTGAATCATACTCCAAAAAATGTCGAAATCGAAGTAGGTGATCACATAAGAATATACGGGAACAAGGTCGAATAACACAAGATACTCATTCCCTAGTGCCCATATAAATAAAATTTTCATTCATCTAACTTTATCTCTCAATTTTTATCTACCCACAATCAACCAATCTGACACCCATCACAATATTACAAATACTCGATTAATCAAACCCCACATACTTCTCATAATAATCCATTAAAGCTAACACTCTTAATACAAACAAACATCATCAACTGCACCAATCATTTACCTTACTCTCAAACTAACACTATTATCAAAATCTCCTTAATAAACACATCGTAGCCTCTAAAAATTTCAAAATATGGCTCACTCTGTTTCCATTTGAGAATTACATTAGAGATGTGAGTCAGACCTAAGGCTGATAACACTAATTTAAAATCTAAATACTTTCCCATAGAGGTAC
Organism: Solanum habrochaites; assembly: GCA_027704765.1. Lineage (NCBI taxonomy): Eukaryota > Viridiplantae > Streptophyta > Magnoliopsida > Solanales > Solanaceae > Solanum > Solanum habrochaites. Next base: position 56,248,227 of record JAKWJA010002493.1, on the reverse strand, counting down.
AATAATTGAATTACACCCAATGTCAACTTCACGGGAACTTTCAAATATCATTTAACTACTATTTATACCATCATGTACCTTATGTCAGAACTTAAAGAAATCCTTGGTCACTTTAATAATTCTGTATACAATAAGCTCATAACCTCTACTCACAATCAAATGCCTATGTAATACATCATAACCAGTCTATGTTGTCGCATAAAAATAGTAGTTTCACTCTCTTTAAAATTCGCAATAACCATATATAACTCTAGTCCGTAATATTGTGTATCCATAAGTCACCTACCATAATATAAACAATTTAAGCACACATAACAACACATAATCTTACACATCTCACTGTTTTTTACCCAAATCAAAACCCAATATTCATAAAACTTGTTGATAAATCCCTAGTAAATCTATAGCGAAACAAGTCACAACCATAGTCATATTAGAAATTACATATGAAAATTCATGCATCCTTCAAGTTCGAACCAAATTTCTATATGAGAGTTCTTATTCTGTCACATCTCTTAAATTCTTCCAATGAAAAATTTTAAATACCTTGAAATCTCCAATATTCTAGACACTTTTCCTTTCGTTGACTTGCTTACCAATCTTATCGTTTTACCAAAAACCGATTATATTTTTACGTTATCCTCAAAACCAAAACATTACGTGAAACCCCCTAGATATAACAATCAAAAGTAACCACATTTACTACTTAAATTATTTTTAATGTCTTTCCAAATGCTTCATACTCAATGTGATCAATCATTTCATCCTTACCATTCCAAACCTTGACAAAACACACTACCATAAACCTAAATTCACCATTAAAAACACAAATTTTTGAGACCAACTATGTAACACAATCCCATTATCTATCAACATTAACTCATACCTTAAACTTTTTATGAATTCACGTATCTTAGCTTATAAGTGATCCCTTCTCCATTGACCTTATCATATCTTTCGCTAAAAGTTAAACCGTACTCATTATCAAACTCAAAACCACAAAAAAAAAACTTATCATCATACTGGAGCTTAACGTCTCTACACTTCTTTTCAACTTCTATCCAATAGTTTTGTCACGACCGGGGAGCACCCCCTAGACGTAACCTGCTTCTTCGTTCTCGAAGAGGCATTAGACAAGCCCTTAGCATACATCATCATACTTCATAGGTAAATACAAATATGGAAAAAATAAAACTTTACCTTTGAAATTCACATAGACTTTTCATATATCAAAAATAGTCTACAATTGTCTCACACAAACCATCTAAATAAGAGTACAGGATTTGGGACATAATAGAATACAACATACTCTTCACAAGATAAGAAATAGAATAATGTCATTAGAATAATCAAATAGCACGAACTAGAATGACAGTCTTCTTCCTCGGACTTGAGGACTCACTACCTTGGGAATCTATCCAAGCTTCTTGAAAATTGGCCTTGAAACCCTACAATGGAACGAATCTACATTCTTGTGGAAATAGAAGAGAATATGGGTTAGTAAAATCACATGTACTAAGTATGGATATATCCAAGTAAACAATTTGAAGACATACACAAAGGGACATTTTAGTATAAATAGACCAAGTTCACTTTGAAAGCCTTTTATGCATATTCCAAGAACATATACAAGTACACACCAAAAAAAATAAGACATATTCATATTCTATAATATACAATTTATGTTTTAGAGTCCATTTCATAAATACATCACAAGACATCACTCATAACCCTAGTCAAAGTCCACTAGTGCAATGTAAGACCCTAAAAAATGAATTAAGGTGTCTAGAGTCTCACATTTGACTTATAAGTTTGTTAACATATTAATTAAGTGTTTTAAATCATGTATGATTTATTAGGAGATATTTTTAAGTAAAGCGTCCAAGAACGTCCAAGACGTTCGAAAGTTAGCCCTTGCAAGTAGTTGAGTGTGCTTAGCATATATGATGTGTTTTGTGTGTTTTTTGATGCTCAAACTGATAGGGAAGGTCCTTTACATGTTTATGACTGTATTGAAATTGGAAACGTCCGGGAACGACTCTCCAAGGGCCCCACAAAAGGCCCTCAAGGAGGATCCAAAGTTCGCCTAGACACTGCTTTCGCAGTATCTACCTACGCGTAGCAAATAACACCCAGTAGGTGTGGTCACGCCCCGTAGATGGGTGGGATTAATTTAATAATTATAGTAGTATCCAAATCAACCAATGCCAAGCCTCAGACGCAAATGAAGGCCAACAGAACGACTCGTCAATGCAGCCTAGAATCCAACTGCCAGGCGCACTGTTTTATTAAGGGCCACGTCCTAACCTACAACTAGATGGTAAATTTAGATATTTTTGGGTATACTAAGTTAGTTAAAAATATCAAAAACCCAAACCCAATTCCTATTTCAAAATTACATTTCCCTCTCCAAAAGAAACCTCTCTAGAAACCTCCAATGGAGTTGATGCTCAACAACAGCTTGGAGCTTTAATTCTCATGAGTTATTCATGAAGATTTCGTGGTTTTATTCTACAATGAGGTATGGTGATACTTCATCTTTAGATAATGTTTCATCTGAAGAGCTCTTTCCAATGTTTTCAATCAAAGTTTATTATCAAACTTTCTATCTAACAATATAGCCATGGGTTCTTTCTAAAATTGATTTCAAAAGCATGCTTATGATGAATTGATGTTAATTTACTGACTGTAAAGTGAATTTATATCCAATTTCATGATGAAACCATGTTCCCTCCATTTCTCAAACTAGCCTATGTTGTGGGCGTTGTGATCCTGACTTTATGTTGATTGAATTATGATTCTAGCATGTTGAATTGCTTATATATTCTGCCTATTATGTAAATTGATGGTGAATTGTTTATGAGTGATCAATGATGATCTAGGTTTAGGGATGGGGTGTATTGATCTATATTCCTCTACTTTCTATAGACTTGATGAAGTAATGTACTTAATGTGATCTTGAAACCATGATGTTTGAAAGCATGATTTCGTTTATGTAATGGTAACTTTAGCTAATTTTTTAATACATTCAATGATGTTGAATAATATTATTGATCAATGATAATAAAAGCTTGGAGGAATTGTAAGTTGGCCCTATTCTCTCTAGTTTTCAATATGTTTGCTAGATAATTAGCTTTGAATGGCATTGTGTGGTATGGTCCATTTATGGTGCGGTGTGTTACTTACATTGCTCTATAAATATATGTTTATTATGGGTCCTTGAAAAGGAAAATTATGGTATATTGAGTTGTGTGTTTGATGATCAACAATGTGGAAACATATGGCCTGAATTAATTGCCATTCTATTTATGATCTAGGTTTTGTTACTGAAGTATAAGCATGGAATGGACTATGTTTTAGGGTGAATTTTAGGTTCTGCTCGTTGATGACATTATAATGGTTACTAGCCCGCTTACCCATGTACCTCTACATCAGTGTGTGATTAGGCTAATATTAGGAGTCTTGAATGTAATATAGTGCCCCTACGCGCTATTAAGTGATGTGTTGCTATGATTGAATGTGCATTGTGGTCTCTGACGAGGGTGTGCTGGGCCTCAAATATGTGTTTGATAGGACATTATAGTGATTCATTTTTGACCAAGTACACAACACACTTACATCCTCATGCATGCTTACTAGTATTATATTGCCTCATAGGTGTATCGTGAAAGGGTATTTTCATATGCACTCTTGTGTCTACTATATGGCATGTAATGTATATTTCTAAGAGGTATGTGTGTCCGGCTCAAACTAGTATGACTTGATAGGTGTACGTGAAACGCAGGCGTAGAGGATGAATAGGAACAAGCTCTCTTGGCATGTACAAAATGGTATATGTGACTTTGTATACGCATGCACTGTGTGGCCTTTATAGGATAGTTCTTAGGTTTGTTATCTATGTACATGATTATGCATGCATGAGTAAGCTATGAACATATCTTATATGACATGATGAAGTATGAATATGCATATTGTATAAATGTGTTTATATGAAAGGATTGCTCATATAATTACAACTATACTCTTATGCATGAATGAAGTACAATATGAACGTGTGTGGCCTAAGGGTGTTATATGTGAAAGGTTTACTCACATACATGTATACACACACACATGAAGTATGTCTATGATGCCTGTATGATGATCTAGTAGATAGAGGGGATCTCAAAAGGTGTTATCAAGGGTATCCTAAACTAGATGGTGCTCGAATATGTGATTTCCATGTGAAAGGTTTTCTCACATGATATAGGTTGATGAAAGGACTTTCTAATCTATAACCTATAAGCAAAGCATATGAGGGGTTAATTATCCTAAAGCCTAATTTTTTAAAGTAATGTTAATAAAGGCTTTTCAATAAAGGAAACTTATGTTAGCACCGATTTGAACATAATGATGTGGTGCCCCTTTCCTAATGTGGATAGCTTGTTCAAATCATAGAGTCCTCAACGAGGTGGATAACTACAGTGGGTCCCCATTCTGTCATAAAAAGGGTTCATAATCATGCTAAGTTCCATAAATTATGCATGTCAACATATATGTATGCAACATTCTGTCATGTGCAATTCGCGATAAATGTGACGGTTTAAACCCATAGGATATATCAGTGTATCACCCTAATATGAGTAGTGCATGATGTTATTGTTCTACTTGGCAAGGTAGTATCACCTTTCCTTGGTGTATAATTTTCTACAACACCAGCCAAATTTCATGTTTAGCTATATCCTCTGGTCTTCGTGTTGTTAAGGCTATAGTTTCGCCCCCTAAATGGACGAATGGAAGTAAAGTAAGGAACCTAACTAGCATCACCTTAGGAATTGCTTAGTGTAGGGTTGGAGGGTATAGAACTTCACCTATGCATTGCACAAGTAAGGCTTTTGAGGGAGTTCAAGGAAGGTGTGTCCAATATTATGTGACTATGTTTATGTTCCTTATTCACGACATTGTACGTTTTCTCTACATGTTGTGATGAAAGCTACTGGTATTATTCCGAATGAGTCCATATGATGTGATCTTATCCTATATTCATAATGGTGGTCCTTATTGACAATATATGATGAAGGTCCTGTGCTGACATGTAGAAGTGTCTATACTTGTCCTTGTTTGATGTGTGAAGAATATTATTGTTTTTGGTCTCTTATTATGGATTTTTACTAAGATATGGTGTGAGGTTATGGGCTTCAACAAGTTCCTTGCACAGTAGAAATTAATAGATTGGATTGTGAGTAAGGTCTTATAATGGTCTATGTCAAGTGAAGTTAGCACGTGTGCAAGTTGAATAGATTGTGAGTAAGGTCTTATAATGGTCTATGTCAAGTGAAGTTAGCACGTGTGCAAGTTGAATATAGTTTACTGTAATGGTATTGGGAGTCTTAACTTGAATGTACCTTATGATGGGCTATACTTCTATGAAGTTACGTCTTGCGTTATTAAGGTGGTATGTATGAGTACCTTTTGTCCTTAAGGTTATGCATTGCAACAAGTATGACTAGAGGGTTACTTGGGAAGTTAAGGAAATAAAATAAAATGAACTCACTGTAATTGGATAAAACATACTGTAAAGTGGTGACTAATATGCCTTAAAATGTAAATGCGCTTATGTGATGTTGATTATTCTTGTATATATGCCTCAAAATAATTATGTGATTGTATAAAGGCTTATATCAAATTATTTGAAGTTTTCACAAGGTCATGATGGCATGGTTTTCAAAGGACAATGTCCCCTTTTAAATGTGATGTGTTTGCATGGTTTGATAAACTTAGTGGCATTCTTGGTACTAACATCATTACTTCTTTTAGGGCATTTTCACATAAATTGTAGTTTATGGATGCTTAAAGGATCTGTGCTAAGTGAAGGTCTTGAATGTGTTCCGCAATTCTCAAATAAAGGATCCTTAAGATTCAATGATGTCCTATGCTAAGTTTATTTTTAAAGACGTCATGTAATAGTTTAGTTAGTATTCATGTTAAAAAGGGTCGTGTCCCTAATGTAACCTAATGATTTTGAGTCTAAGAGGGCAAAGAGACTTAGAGTCTAGACTATGTACTTCCGCTTGATTATATTTTATATATAGAGGGGAAGTGATGTTGCTATCTAGGCATATGATGTGCTATAACTGCCTTTTAAACTTTTCTGCTACATTAGCCTATGTATAATCGGGCGCTGAATGATACCTATGGGCTTGTATAAGACGGCTCGCTAGAAGGTCTAAATATCCATGTTATTCTAGAGTTGTGCTCCAGGTCGTGATTTGCATGTATAATATGAACCCCCATATCCCCACATAGTCACAAGTAAATACATAGCAAACAGATCATAATTCATTGGTCTTTACCTATGATAACATCATAATAAGTGTAGTTAGCATTCATACTCTAAAACTTTATAAGCCCACGTCATTTATATGCAAGTGAAACCAACATCATATATATCTCTATACATCAGAACGGTCCTACCGCTAGATACTCCCGCTGGCAAGGTCCACTTGTGCAATGTATAGATAAAATAAAGACTATATAAAGATCCTAATAAGAAAGATATGGACTTAAAAGCCTCTCCCTTACCTACACTAATAAGACCTGTTGTTTCTTAGGTAGTCTAGTTAGTGTTCATACTCTTTTTTCTTTCCATTTGCATTTAAAACATCCTCGAAAAACTCGTCATAACCTACACTAGACATTGAGCTGAAACATGGAATCTTGTGTCTAACCTCTCACGATAACCGAAAATGTGGTATCGTAGCTTTGCCAAGGTAGGACAATACACATTATAATATGTGCGTCTAGGTGTATCCACTAGGGCTAGGTTTCGCTTATTGGGGGACATCATTAAGGATCTAGTAGGTTGTTACTTAGTACAACCCTCTTTATGGCTAATGTTCGCATTTAAGTTTCCACCTTCATAGTATCATTGGGTTAACTCTCGCGTCCTTTGTGAGAGGAACACCTATAAATTATTAAGTTCACGGACTCGATGTTAAAGCTACACTTCCTTTTTTTAAAAACGCTTGAGTCTCTTCTCTTAAACATTAGTTATAAAATAGACGCGCTAGGGATTACCCGTTATAAAGCATGCCATAGCTGCATAAGTTATATGTAAGAATGTCCTTTCATCTAAACCAGAAATCATGTGAGATCATTACTTCATACAATCATCAGTCATAAGATGTAATATGAGAATCACTTCCCAATATCCACATAGTTAACACACCTATCGTCATGCCCTCACAATTTATCAATTCATAACAATACCATAACTCTTCATGATTCATTAGCTCCAATTAACAACATAACAGGATAAGACAACAAATAACTAGATAGGTCAGTAACAGTTCATGACCTTTTTCAGGGTATTACCTAGGGCCTGCCCTGAAATCATTCAAGTACTCATATTCCAAATCGTGGAGAAATACCCCTCAAAAACGTAGCCTCATATAACTAATGATATCAACTATACAATACACGCCTTATTTCAGCATTATATCTCTAGCCATCAATTTACATAATCCAAATGTTAGGGTAGGGTTAGGGGAAGAGAGAGATTATTGGATTCTTCAAGAAGTAGATGAAAACTCAACAATACATGACAACAGGAAGTCCATGGATGTAACAAGATAACTAACACTAGTCTAACAATGGATACATTCATCACTTTCAATCAAGTCATAATCAAAATCCAACATTTAGGTAATTTGGGGAAAGAACATAAATCTAACGAAATATCACTCAAATAACATCAATTACCCACCATTATACACTTAATTTACCCTAAGTAATCACAATTCATCATGATTTACCCACAATTTTAGTATTAAAAGGAAACCCATTTGTAGAGAAAACCATTGAATTTGGGTGATTTTGAAATCATACTTGAATAAACCTCTTCGGAAAAGGAGTCCCAAGAGTGAAATAATTCATACCTTGATGAGGACTTAAGCCACAAATTTGGGTATAAAACTTGGAAGGTTGTTTTTCTTCTTAAAGATCCGATGTCTTCAATGGAGGTTGGATAGAGAGAGAATTTTATAGAGAAGTGAGAGTGATTTGGATTTTAATTTGGGGATTTGATTTGGGTGGGTTAATGTGGTATAAAATTGTCTTAAATCAATCTATACCCCTCCCCTAAAAGACCCAAAAGACCCCTCACTTAATTAGACCTTTTAGTGAAGTCAAACTTGACTTCAAATTTTAGATTTTTCATCGGGGAACAAGTCTGCATCGCGGAGCTGTTCCAAGAAGATTTTTGAAATTAATTTTTGATATTTTAGAGTCCGCGATAGGGAAAAAACTTTATTGTACTTAGTGGACCATGTCTGCGATGCGGACTGGTTTCATGCTTGTGCAATTTCCTGTTGCGGTTGGGCAACTTGTTGGTCAATAGTTGGGTTCTCCTCAAGGACTGCTAGGGTGGTCCTTGGGGGTCGTACGTGGATTTTGTTATCCTATAAACATTATTTTACATATTTAAACTGTTTTTACAAGTTTTAGACTTCATACGACGCGATCAAAACTTCACAGGACCTAATGTTTACTAGTTAAATTTCACTACTTTTTCGGACGTCATTTTCGTCCCTTATAGTTTAGGCTGTAATATTTCTATATCAAGTTAATTACCTTTATATAGTCCTGGAAACACTATTTTGAATCATTAGAAACTAGGTGAGACTCTAGCCTAGGTCCTTGGATTTCTGAGGTATAACAAGTTTTAACCAATTTAATTAATCCATAACACTATTACCATGACTAGAGCAAAAGAGATGAAACCAAATGTCTCTAAACTGAATTTTCCATTCTCTAAAGACACCTCTTTGTCTCTTAAAATCTAAAAAAATATCCTAAAACTTATTATACACCCACATTACTTATCAAATAGTGGGAAACCACAACATTAGATGCTTGCAAGTTGTTATTACCATACACAACTTGTTTAACAAACAATCCTTATTATATAGTTGCATATCAGTCACAATCCATCACGTACCCTTATTACAATCACGCTCAGTTAGCTCTTGTCATCACCACCAAGTCATATTTTTCATAATATAACATCTGATACCCAGTTATGCCAATTACATCCAAAGAGCTAACTCAATTTTATATAATACATCAGTTTCTTCTTCAATGTTTTCTTACTGAATTTTTAAAGGAGAGGGTGAATATGAAGACGGGGAGGTGGGACTTCCCTCCTAGCCACTTTAACAGAAAACTGTACTTGAGTTGGGGGATTATCCTTTAATCATACGTTTGTCATCCTAATATTGATTCACTTTCATGGAGCAAATGATGAAATCACCACTCATTTAAAATCCTCGAGATACACTTCACAACCTAAACACAATAAGTCCCTACCTAAGATCCACCACTAAATTCTTTCTTATAAATAATGCTTGACCCAAGAGTCCGTAGTAACCAACAAATTGGTTTCTCAAACGTGAAAGCAATATCAGATCTAATAATATGAGCATGTGATACAATTAATAACTCATTATATAGTTAGTATTCACGCATACAATTGACATGTCCCTTTTCATATAAAACTTGTACGCAAAAAGCCATGGGGGCACACGTTAGAGGTTTCGTTATATCCTACCACTAAATACAATCGATCAGGACGAAGAATGTACTCTAACCTATATATTTATGACTACTAAGTAACTAAAATATTCTACTAAGTATGTTTGTCCTCTCATCCAAAACGATATGTAGTTCTTTGTAAATCAAATCGGTAGTAAGAGTAACAAACTCCATAAATCTTACCTAGTGGGAATCGATACTGTTTTAGTAGTCAAACCATGACCCTATTGGATATACATTCAACTTATGAAAGCGTAGTAGATATTATGACCTGAACTGGTATAACATCATTCTCATTATTCGTTAAGAAACACATTCATGTTATGATAACTTTACCAATTGTATTTTCCATGTTCACAATATTCATTATCTAGCCATCCTTTTAATCATTTCACTTCCAATTGTCAAATCACTCAAGATATTACTTATACCGTACTAATCTAATTTCTTAATAACTAGCCTTAAAAAAATATAAGACACTGATGAAATCCCTTAACCATTGTTCAACCTAATATTTTATTTATCCTCAAAGTGAATCATCAAACCATAAACTTACACAATTACTTCAAATCATTGAACATTCTAAATATGATCATACATCATCTCCACAAGTATATCACTTCAACCTTAGTACCATATCAAATATTTAAGCTATACAGGGTACCAACTACTCACATGAGGAACTACGCACGAGTTCACAAAGTGAGATAATGAAATAAAGAGATAAAAATAAAAATAAGAACAAATAGAGTATGAACGATAGATATTCAAGAAGTGAAGATTTTTTTCTAAAAGTCACTGTAGCCTCTCAAAGATAAGTGCAGACGTCACAGTATCGATCCTCGAGACTCTACTTAGACTCAACATTTACTAGCACTTGAGACCTATGACCATTGGGTCCTAAATCTTTTTCACATCCCAAGAAAATAAAAAAAAAAAATATACGTGATTTGACTCGTCTTAATTGCATCACAGAATAAGTCAGGCCTAAAACTCAAAACGCAACTACCTTAACTTAAATGCTAGAAAATTTATATAATACCCTCAACCTACATAATCCCACGATTTTGTTGTTTACGTTAAAAACCTCTAAAGTATTACATTGATTGAAAGTAAAATTACCTTCTGACATGACATTGTTTCCTCCAGAATAGAACTAAGATCATGAATAGAAAAAAAAAAAATGCAAAAAAAAGAGTAAGAAGGTCCGTAGGGGGGGGGGGGGGGGGACGGGGGGGGGGGAGGTTGTAAATGACAAGGTGCAGCTACTGCTCACAAACCTCCTTAGAATCTCAGACAAGGATAAGATCAAACTAGCACAAAGGTCGGGCTAGTAACCTACTATGAAAATGTAGAAAGAAAGGGGTGATAGTAACAAGACACACTTACTAACAAGTAAACTTATAAACACAAGCTTACTGGAATACAAGTTAACTGATACTCCTTACACACTAAACCGAACGCTGCTAACAACTGCACCTTCATAAAACCAATAATCAAACTCTAATAGTTTCAGCAATTACTAGGCACCCTAGCTCAATAAACAATCACTTTAAACAATTATACATCCTAACCACATTCCGACAATCAAGCCTTACCATATCAATAACGCCACAGATGCAAGTCATCATATAGGTAATCCAAATCTTAAGTACTTTTCAACCATCCAATTAAAAGCACAAATCCATTCAAAATAAGGGATGTCATTGGGATGAAATGCCATATGACAGCCATAAAATGACATGATCTTAGAATACCAAGTACTGCACTCAATCGATATACATATCCTGCCTCGGAAATCACATCTGAAGTTCATGATCGCTATGGTGACTCGCGAAGTCGGATACAAATAACGCAACAATGGATGTTCTCCACTGTCTGTCACGGACAACTCACGCACCTAACTATCATAAAATAAATAAATTCCGGGCAGCGGACGTCTCCAACACGCCCAAGTTATAATCATAATATCTCACAATCCCCAACATGGACGATCTCCACATACCCAACATATACTCAGTCTCATGTCAATTTGTGTGCACAATATGATTTCAATAAGAGGGATGATGCATCTCAATCATATCCAATCACCTCACACTATCACAAGTATACGGGTTAATAAAGAACAGAGTCACACATAATAAGTCAAGTCAATTAATCACATTGCCTTTTATTATATTTTTTTCATCATGAGAATTAATTAATGTGGATAAGTCAACCCAACCAAGTATCATTACCCATAAATACATATTACAAGGAAATACATTTAACAAGGACTTAGAAATTCACTTGTCTCAAATAGTCGAGGGCATGATGATTCATATCTTGATCCTCATCTTTCGATTGACTATAAATCATTCCCATCTATATAAATGAACATATACACAATGAAGATTTCAAACTAGACATATTCAGTATTACTAAAGATTAGTCCTAGGACTCAAAAAAAACTCACAGGCGAATCTAACCAAGTTATCCTAACCTTGATGCCCATTAATATGTCAAGTCTTTCAAATATTTTTTTCCACATTTCGAGCCTAGAATTTAGTTTCAGTATCTCCACATAATATAAATTTAATGATCGTCATATACTACAATACATCAACTTTTAAATTACATGTCTCAATGTATCAAAACATGAATCATATTATAATAACAAAGAAATATATAAAGTCAAACCTAACTAATTATTACCCATTATAATTAAATATCCAAACCTTACCTTCCCCAACTAAAACCATAATTGGCCAGTAAATTCAACCCCTACAATCTCAATATGTTGCTATGTTGATAAATTTCGTTACCATATCTTTAAGGAAATGGGTTAAAGATATATATTTGAATATCGGAAGAAGATGGAAAACCTAAATAAGAAATTTCTAATTTGTATTGATACTAGATGTATGTTTTCCGTGCGCGCAGAGGCCCCCAACATATACCAGCGTTTGAAAACGTTATGTTGTATGAAAATGTAGAAGTTATGTAGGATATATCATATATTATAATAAGTGGAATAAAAAAAGTTATAGGTTGAATTACAATTTTACCCTTATTATGAATAAAAATGTTATACAAATTTTTAAATATTAATTGTGTATCATTGTTTTGCACTTTCTTTGACTGTTCACTTCCTTAAATTATAATGCGAGATCATGCATGATCATTTTATGCTTATTACTCAAAATTGGGAAAATTGTAATCGTTGAATAGCTATACCAAAATAATCATTATCCAGTTGAGGTACTATATTATTTTATTGTTATTATTATTATTATTATTTTATTAATAATAATAATAATAATAAGAAGAATAATAATAATATTTGATTATTATATTATTATTATTATATTAAATATACATTTAATTTCCATAACAGAAAACTTTTCATTAACCACTAAAATTTATTGTAATAAATTTGAAGTTCATTTATGAGTAATCCTTTTCCCATTATCATTGAGATGTATAACATTTTTTCTTCTTAATTATTTAATTTTGAACACTTAAACAATTTCCATTTTAAATTGAAATTAAAGTACTTAAATATTAGAGCATATATAGAGACAGATGGAGAGGTAGACAATATGACCTAGTATACATACACATATAAATATTATATTTAGGAAGAGAATATAGGATTAAGGTCGATGTAGCAAAGCAATCAGTCAAATCGTTTATATGGGTATTGGACAAAGGGCATTAGAATATAAATGCAATTGTAATCATCTAGATTCTCTCGGGGGCAAACACGCCTTGTGGTTGATGAACGTTGCACGTGTTCGCATACCTGTGGAGGATTTGTTGAAAAATGATGATTATATTGTTTGAATATTGAATATGGAGAGTGTATTAGTATTAGTAAAGCTTGGTTAGTTGTGTCACCTACCTTTGTAAAGCAATGATGTTTAAATTGACGGAGACTCTACTCCTACTTTCCCCTCTAGAGAATAGCATAAGAAAAGTATAATTCTGGAAATCTTCTGCTAGCCCAAGATCGTTAACTAAGATCAGAAGATTTAACTAAGGAAGAGGAAGCTAGAAGGGACAAAGAGTATTTTGGATAGAAAAACTTTGATATAGAAGAAGACAATTTGATTTGGGTTGCTTACAAATGTACAAGACCATCCATATTTATACTTGTTCATGGATGGTCCTAGAAATTCTTCGAGAGGCTTCTACAAATAAAAATTTAGTGAAACTTCATTTTCTAAATATCTAGATATTTTTTATCTTAGATATTATCCTACACTATTCTAGAAACATTACTAGAAAAATCTATCATATTCCCATAATCAACTTTATCATTTTTCACACTCTCCCTTAAAGTGATTTTTGGAAACGACCCCACTTGTCGAGGAAGAACTCAAACGAAGCTTTGAGACACATCTTGGTAAAAATTCCGGAAGTTTCTTTTGACCTCCTCTTACATATTCAAATGATAAAAAAATCTTCATTGTCTGTTGATCCATGTAGAGTATCTCCTTGTTGATTTCTCAGACCCCCCGCCCTTTCTCTTAACTTCTCGACAATTATATTATCCAGAGAAACAGTGTCAATTTCCTGTGAAATATCAATACCAACATAGGATCCACTGTAATATTCTTTTATCATCTCATTGATAGATATTTCGGCACCCTCAGAACTTTCAAAATCATATGGTTTGTCTTTAAGACTTCAATATAATCTTCTTTGTCTATTTGATCTCTACTTTCTCCATATGCTTCCAGAATTTGCTTTGAGTCATTAGTTGACCTTGATATTGCAGATGATTAACCATGTACTTCCACTTTCAATACATCTTCGTCAATGCTTTCTTTGTAAAGGTTTTTATTAGCACATGTAGTTTCGGATACTACCTGTTCAAGATCTTCTTCTTTGATTTCTTCAATAGCAGCTACCATGTCACCAGTGGGAATATGCGCAAAATTTTCATGCTTTATGCCGACAACATCGATTTTTTGCTTCTCCATGTGATTGACCATAATATATTTTAGATTCTAGATCCAATCTTTTTCAAGATTGATGAAAATCATGACATCTATTGCTCAAGCATCAGCTGCTAAACATTGTTCCCACTCTTCTTCTTCTTCAGCAACTTTTTGAGCCATATTACTCTCTTATGCTCGGGAATATCTTTTTATGTGTCCTATGTTTCCACATCGATAACATCTAACAAGCTTCTTTCCATAATAGTTAGAAGAATCTTTGTTCTTTTCAAGATCACCTGAGGATCTAGAGTGCGATATATCTCTTGATTTTCCTTTGAAGTTTCTCTTGTTAGCTACAAGATCATCTCCTTCTTCGTCTTTGACAAACACACTAGACAAATGCTTGGCTAGTAATTCCTGTGACGACAACAAATTTTCAAATTCCTCCAAGGATGGTTGTTGAGCCCATCCTTGAATCGACGTCACAAACAAGATATATTCAGGCTTCAAACCATGGATGACAATTTTTTTCATTCGTGATTCAGAAATAGTCTCTTTCGGATTCAACAAAGATATCTCATAACATAAGTTCTTAATCTTCAAAAAATACTCTGAGATAGAATGATTACCTTGAGTGGTGTTAGCCAATTCATTCTCCAATATATGCAACCGAGCTTCATTCTTCTAGTTGAACAAGCGATCGAGGGTCCTCCATATCTCGTGAGCTGATTTACACTTTATAATGTGATCAAATAAACTGAAGGAGATTGTCCTCTTCAGAATGAACTCCGCCTTCACATTTACCTGCATCCACTTCTAGTGTGCACTGTTATTATCTGGTCCGTCAACAAGAGGAATTGTGTCATTCCCATTAACAACATCCCACAAATCCTTTCCCACAAGGTATGATTCGGTACATGTCTTCCGTACCTTGTATTATACTGCTTCACAACACATACCCCCGTCCATTTCCCACTACCGCTAAATCCAATAATCGACAAACCAGTGAATCTAAACAACCACTCCGATCCTGATATAACCCCATCCTACTACGTATTATAAAAACATTACTTGAACAATCTATCATCTTCCCAAATCACTTTATCATGTTTTGACATCCCAACTATCGCTGCAACCCCTTCCCCTTCTTCCCCTTTTTGTGCTTAGATGAATCTTTACATCCTTTTCTCCACGTCATTTTCACAGTTCTCCACAACACCAAAAAACAACTACCGTATAAAGAGTCCCACTCAAATCCAACGGAGGAAATATTAGTAATCTATAAACACTTTTACAAAACCGCCCGCTGATACTAAAATAAACCTATTTAACAAAACAATCTCCGAATACACTGAAACGCACTGTCACGACCCATCGGATCCGCGACTGCACCACCACATTTACCCCTCCGATGTGAGCGAACCAACCAATCTAAACCTTATCATTTCAATTTAATATCAACATAAAGCATGCGGAAGCCTTAAAAACTCATTAATAAAACCATCATAACTTCTAAAATTCAACATCTATATTATCCCCAAAATCCTGGAAGTCATCACCACAAATAACATCTATTATCAAAATTACGAAACTAAGAGTATTCTACAACAGCTAAAATCCAAAACTAGTCTATGCCGGTCCTTCACGCCCATCAAGACCTGAGGAAGGAGATCCAGTCCAAGCTAGATCGCCTTAGCTCACAACCCTGAAGATCCGTTTTGCCGAAGACTGGCTATAATTTGGCTGTTGAGTTGAAGATACGGCACGTTTTGCCTGCATACCAACAATATACAAGAAGAAAACATAAAAGTGGGGGTCATACACAGCCCACCACGTCCTTGTAGTATCATCGGCCACTCAAAATAGAAAGGCATATCATCCCAGATAACATCATAATCACTAATATTCTTAACTTTGGATACACAAATTACAACCATCATTTATATCATCACCGCATATCTTTGAGGACTCAGCCTCCATACCATACTCGTTTGGGATACATTTTCTTAGATTGAGTATTTTATACATCTTTCCAGATCCCATTATCTTTGTTCCTCTTGTTCGGTACGTTGACACTCCGATCCATCTACTACATTTGTCGTTAACTTGACATTTCCGTCCCCTACTCCATGGTCGGAACGTGACACTCTCCGATCTCCCCTAATTCAATGTGTCGGTACGTGACACTCCGATCCCCTACATCTACTTGGTCGGTTTGCGTGACTCATCCCCTATTCTATGTGTCGTAACTTGACACTCCGATCCCTACATCTACGTGTCGGTATCGTCGTGAGACCCTCCCACTAATTCTATGTGTCGGTACGTGACACTCGATCCCCTACATCTAACGTGTCGGTTCGTGCAACCCGTCCCACTAATTCTATGTGTCCGGTACGTGACACTCCGATCCCCCCAATCTCATTCTATTAATATCAATAGCCTTCTTTTATCCAAGGGCGTCATCATCTTCACTTTAGTTTTCATCAAGCCTTCCTGTTTTATATCAAGGCATCACTTAACAAGGGATCGGGTTTTTTGATCAGATTTGGGATTCAATAAGCTTCATCATGCTTGTTTTTCAAATCACAATTCATATATATAAAATCACTCATGCATACACACAATTAAGCATAAAGAATACTCTATAATACTACCAAACAACATATCATTCGCTATTGAGAGTTTTACTACTAGAATAGTGTTAAAACACATAACTACCAACCTCCACCGAGATTGCGATCACAAGCTATCTTTCTTCTCTTCTCAAAATCCTTGCGATCCTCTTTCGTTTCTCTCTATCTCTCTCCCTCTACTCGTTCTCTTCTCTTTTTCTGTCTCTCTTTGTTCTTTCTATTTTTTCTTAATTCAACCCTCTTTCTTTTAACCCTATTAGTATTAATTAAGAATGGCAAGATGGCAATAATAACCCACTAATTACCTTAAGTTCCCATTCTTCTATCTAACCCCCAGTAATTAGCCTTATAAACCTCAACCCTCTAACTTTAAAATAATTAAGTAGGAATAGTCCAAACCGTCCTTAAAAAGTGTAAGATCGCGACCCATACTAAGATTGCGCAACTTCGACGGCGGCCGTCGTGCCTGCGGGCGGTCCGTTCCTGCAGGTTGTCGCAGGTCCAGAAAGTTGATTTCCACTGAAGACTCTGTGACGGGTCCGTCACACACCCCTGTGACGGTCCGTCCTGCCATTTCGTTACGAAGTTCGGAGAGTCCGATTTTCAGTACCCAATTTAGCTTTTCCCAAGTGGTTTGAACGAGAAAAGATAACCTGCGACGGTCCGCGTCCCATGACGGTCCGTCATAGGGGTCCGTCGCCTCATCCTATTTTTCCAGAAATAAAATCTGCTGCTCAAAACGACTAAACAGGCGTTTAACAATATATACTCAATTTACCCTCGTTCGTCCTCGAACCGATCACAGAAGAAAAACAAGGGGAGAAGATGACCTGAATCTTTAAACAGATTGGTATCTTTCTTGCATTCTGCTCTTCTCTCAATGGCTTCTTCACCCTGTCGATATTCTTCCATTGCACCTTGATGGATGCAATCTCCTTGGACACCGTCAACTTGCAAGTTCTTCTTATCTAAAATGGCACAACACGGGCTCCTCCTCATAAGACAAGTTTCTCATCAAGCAGAACTGAATCCACGATAATGTAGTTTCCATCCCCTGGTATCTTGTCAACATCGCAAATGAATAAGCGGATGTACTGACTCCGGACAGCCCTGAGGCAAGGTCTAACTCATAAGCCACTTCCCCTACTCGCCTTAAGTACTTCAAAGGGACCAATGTACCTTGGGCGTGCTTGCCCTCTTTTATACCAACCGCATCAACCTCACCCCTTTCAATTGGCGAAACTTTCAACAGACTTGTTCACCCTCCATGACTCTAAGTCCTAAAACCTTTCGTCTGCATATTCTTTTTGCCTATTTGCGCCGCTAGAAGCGTTTCTTGGAATGGACCTTCACTTTGTCTATCGAACCCTCAACAGCTCTTAACCCCCCCAAGGCCTAACTCTCAGAATGCATCAAACCAAACCAATGGGGACCTCCCTCTCCTCATACAATGTTTTCAAATTCGGGCATGTCAATACTTTAGTGATAGGCTATTATTGTAATGAAAATCCTTAAGGGTCAGAAGCATCCCAATGCCACCAAATTCTATCCACGCATGCACGGAGCATATCTCCAACATTTGATCGTTCGCCCTCAGACTGACCCTCGGTCGAGGATGGAAAACGCGGTACTAAGTCCAACCTAGTACCCATTCCTCCGCATGCAAATGTTTTTCCAAACTTGAAGTAAAACTGCGTACACTCTACTGATATGAATTGGATTGGGAACCCCATGCAACAACGAACAATCTCTGAGTGTAAGTTTGGCTAACTCTCTGCATTGTAAGTCACCTTGACACCGGAATGAAATGAGCAGAACTTGTTAACCTATCCACATCACCCAAAGGGAATCCAAACTTACCCAATGTCTTTGGAACAGCCAACCACGAAGTCCCATTGCAAATTCTCTCCCACTTCCATTTCAGGAATGGGCATTCTCTGAAGGTTCCTCCGGCCTCTGGTGTTCATACTTTACTTGTTGACATTTGGACATTTGGCAATAAATCACAATATCACGCTTCATTCTACTCCACCAAAAGTGTTTTGCTTTAAGGTCACGCTGTACATCTTGGTTGCAACCCAGCGGATGTATCGAATACCTGAACTATGCCTCTGTCAGAATAGTGGTTGATCAAGTCCTCGACGCGGGGTACACACATACCTACCCTTCCCTTAATCCTCAAACACCTTCCTTCATCATTTCGCTCTTTAGCCCTCCTTGCAACACTTTCTCCTCGATTCCGGATCAATTTTTCATCATTAAAACATGCTTTCCCTTAATTCTTTCAAAGGAAGGAAATCTTGCCTCCACACAAGCTAAATCCTCCCCTTCTCAATTTACTTCTAATCTTAATAAGGTCGTTAGCCAGAACCTGAACTTCTCTAGCCAATGGGCCGCCTAAAGCTTGCAATGAGCTAGACCTATATTTACCATGCCCCTGCTTTTGTTCTCTTAAGCATCTGTACACATTAAGCCGTTCCGGATGATCAAGATAGTAACATCATAATCCTCAGTCAGTTCCATCCACCTCCTCTGTCTCAATTCAAATCTCTCTGAGAAGACATACCTGTAGCGATTTGGATCCGTATATACCTGCAACATTGACCCATATAGATAGTGCTCCATTGTTTTTAATTAATGATGCAAACACCACCGCTGCCAATTCCAATCAATTAGTTGGATAGTACGGTTCATGCACTTTTAATTGTCTTGAAGCATAAGCAATCACTTCTTCTCTTGCCTTGCAACCGGGCACCCAAACCCGAATAGGATGCATCACATAGACAATGAATTCTTACCTTCCAATGGCAAGGTGAGAATTGGTTGCAGTAGTCAACAGAGTCTTCACGCTTCTGAAGCTTGCCTCACACCCATGCCGCCTAACAAATTGAAACTTCTGCTTAGTCCAGGTCCCGTCAATTGGGAAGCAATAGAAGAGAATCCCTTGACAATCGACGGTAGTGAGGAACTGGCTAAGACCAACAAGCTTCTTATTTCTACATCCTTAGTTAGGTCTTACCCAATTCTTCACTACTGATCTTAGAAGATCCACCATCACTCCATCCTTGGCAACCCACGTGCCCAAGAAGGACACTGCCATCTAGCCAAACTCACACTTAGCAGAACTTGGCATAAGCTGGTTTCTTTCTTCTCTCACCCACATTTCCAAACACAATTCTCAATGCCCTCATGTTTCCTTTTCCTTCTACTCTTGGAGTATAGCAATATCATCAATAAACACTATCACAAATAGATCCGATATGCTTACAGATCCCGTTCATCAAGCTCCATGAAAGCAGCAGGCATTCGTTAGTCCAAAGGACATTCCAAGAATTCATAATGCCCATACCTGGTTCGAAAGTCGTCTTTGGCACATCTACTGTCGTATTTTCAATTGATGAGAACCTGAACCTCAAAAGTCATCTTAGAAACGAACTATGCACCTTGTAACTGGTCGCACAATCATCAATGCGAGGAGAGGGTACCTGTTTTAATAATTTGTACTTTACTTAGTTGCCGGTATCTATGCACATCCGAAGGCTCCCATCGTCTTCTTCTTCTTCACAAACAAAACCGGAGCACCCAAGGAGATTCACTTGTCTAATAAGCCTTGCCAACAATTCTTGAAGTTGGGCTTTTAACTCTTTAACTCCGCGGGAGCCATTCGTTAGGGGGTATAGAAATGGGGCGAGTACCCGGTTCAAGATCCATACAGAAGTCAATATCCTATCTGTGGCATACCAGGAAGATCTGCAGGGAACACATCCAGAAAACTCCCGGATCACCGAAACTGACTCAATCGCAGTACTTGGGTAGTGTCAATCCTTCGATGTGCCAAAAAGCTAAAAAACAAAAAACCCTTTACTAACCATTTTCTTAGCACGAAGAAAGGGAGATTAATACGCACCGGATTGGAAGGTATCACCGTGCACCTCTCCCACACTAACGGATCTGGTCCAAGCTTGCTAACGGCACCGTTTTAGCAGTTCAATCAAGATCGCAAATTGGCGGAGAGCAAGTCATCCCCAGAATTACATCAAAATCAACCATTTCTAAGATAACCAAATCTACAATAAGTGTTGCTGCCCCACAAAGGCAACCAAACAAGACCTATATAAGCCTTTTCACAACTACCACAGCCTCACGCCACCGGAGTAGAAACACGAATAGGCCATCTCAATTAATTCGCAATGTAATTTAGACATTACAATGAGGAAGATACATAATAAAATGATGGATCCCAGGATCAAACAATACGGAATGACATGCAATCCACAGACCAGAATATTACCTGTTATGACAGCACTGATTTCTTCCAGCCTCCGATCTCCCAGGGAAAGCATAACAAGGGCCCTTCGTTTGTTTTGTCGTTGCCCTACATGTAATGTGATGTAGTGGTCCAGGTTGGCCCATCACCCCCGGCCATTTGTGACCACCTATACCTTGCACCACCCCCCTCCTCCAGTAATAACGTCCCTACCATGACCACCTCTACCTCTAGTATTATTGGGGGTCTTAACTCTGTTGTGGCCAATTCCTCCTAATATTCCCATCTCAAAAAAAAAAACCACATCCATAACACTCTCTATATTCACGATGGGTTCCTCTCAGAGAAATGGTTTGATCGTCTGAGGTGGACCCCAACTACAGTCGTAGTGAAGCACTGCAATGGGTTCGAACTGAGTAACCTCCGGAACCCTGTCCCTCGAGAGTAACACCATACCCACCTCCCCTTTCGAAACCTCTTTGAGTGATCCCATGGTGAATTCATCTGGCTTCACTCTCCTTCCCACCTCACCACGAAGTCTATACAACTTCTTGAAAAGATTTCGCTTGTGGCCGCTACTTGTAAAGCTCTGAAATTCGCAACTCCTGATCTCAACCCTCACAAACGCGAATCCGCTCCTTGGGACTGAAACAACGTTGGTGGCATATCGGGATAGTGCACGAAACTTAGCCTCATGGCATTGACCGACATCCTACCTTGCTATAGGCTTAAGAACTCATCAACTTTTCCTATCCCTCAAAGTCCCGGGGATATACTTCTCCATAAACAAGCTAGAGAATGATGCCCAAGTCATAGGTGGTGGGGGCCTCTGTTGGTTGACACTCACATGTACCCGCCACCGGACATTTTGGCGTTCCCTTGAAATGGTACTCAACGAACTCACACCAAAAAACCGTTCTACTATACCCATCTTGGTAGTAGCTCATGACAGTCAACCGAAAATCGTATCAACATCCTCAGATTCATGCACCCTTGAAGACTGGAGTTTTTAATTTCAGAAGAACTTACTGAAAAGTTTCATAGGCTTGATCATGTTGTCATTATAGGCCCAGTAGTCAGCGTGGAAACGTGCCTATGTCCAATGGGCATCCATACGAAGGGGCCATCTGGCTAGCATGTTTGTACCATCTGCAACCGGAGGTGTGGTGTAGAAAAACATTGGGGTGCCTACCCTGATCGACAACCGACTAAGATTAACGAGAACCTTATTGATCATCTCTTGGGTGTTTGGGTGGCATTTTCCTCATTCTGTACTTGTATTCTCCCCTCTCCCCTTCTCTTATACTACTTGGCTTCCTCCGTCGTTGAGGAGTCACCGCCCTAGCACCAGATGGCTAGGTGCTCGTCCTCTCCCTGCTAGAGGACGTCCTCCCACCGACTCTACCAGCGGCCTTCTTGCCACTGTTCGCCCTTCGAGCTATAGGCCCCAGTGGCTGGCGCAGATGCATCTTGTCTTGCTGATGTTGATGTTGGCGTAGTCTTGCTCTAGTTCTAACCATCTTCGACTAGAGTGAAGATGGGTCCATAGACCATTTTGTATCACCTAGATACAATTGGATCCAAGTATAGCACCGAAAGAAATAAAGAAAGAATGGAGTTTTCCTAAAGTCTTATTAGCCTCCAAAGACAAGTAAAGGCGTCCCCTAACCGGTCTTTAAGAACTCTACTAGACCTGTCTTTGTTGATTAGACAACGCACCTAATGCTTTGATAGCCCAAGTTGTCACGACCCAAATCGTATCCGAGCTGGCACCCACATTTACCCTCCTATGTTGAGCGAACCAACCATCTAAACCTTATCATTTCATTTACTAATCACACCTAAAGCAAAGTGGAAGCTTAAACTCATATAAAAACCATTCAATAACTTCTAAAATTCAACATCTATTATTATCCCAAATCTGGAAGTCATCACCACAACACATCTATGACAATTAACTAACTAAGAGTATTCTAAAAAGCTAAAATAACAAAAGCTAGTCTATGCCGGAACTTCAAGCATCAAGACATGAGAATGAGATCCATCCAAGCTAGACGCATTAGCTCACCCTGAATCTAACGGTGTTAGCGGAGACTGGCTAGACTTCGGTTGATTTGAAGATGAACGGCACATTTGTGATACCACAATATACAAGAAGAAAACATAAGTAGGGGGGTCCTACCCAACCACCAGTACTTTAGTAATATATCATCGGCCAACTCAAATAGAAAGCAATATATCCCAGATAACATATAAAATCAACGATATATTCTTACATGTGAACAACAAGTACAACCTCATTTAAGCATCACCGAACATATCTGTGAGGAACTCAACCTCCATACCATACCTTTGGGCTAACATGTTCTTTAAGATTGAGTATATATAATTCATCTTTCCGATTCATTATCTTTATTCCTCTTGTGTCGGTACTGACACTATGGACCGTATCCTCTACTACTATGTGTCGGAACGTGACACTACCCGTCCCCTACTACCTGTGTTTCGGAACGGACCTCCGATCCCCTAATTCAATGTGTCGGTACTGACACTCCCGATCCCCTACATCCTACGTGTCGGTTCGTGACAAACCCGTCCCTAATTCTATGTGTCGGTACTGACACTCCGTCCCCTACATCTCACGTGTCGGTTCGTGAGACCCGTCCCAAATTCCTATGTGTCGGTACGTGACACTACGATCCCCTGACATCTAACGTGTCGGTTCGTGACACCCGTCCCACTAATTCTATGTGCGGTACGTGACACTCCGATCCCCTAATCTCATTCTATTAATATCAAGCCTTCTTTTATAACCAAGGCGTCATCATCTCCTCACTTTAGTTTCATGCAAGCCTTCTTTTATATCAAGGATCATCATTAAAAGAGATTAGGTTTTTTTATCAAGATTTCGGATTCAATAGCTTCATCAATGCTTGTTTCATCACAATCATAAATATAAATCGACATCATTCATACACACCACAATTAAGCATAAGACGACTCTATAATACTACCCAACACATATCATTCGCTATAAGAGTTTACTTACGAATAGGTAAAAACCATAAAATAACCTACCTCCACCGAAGAATTGCGATCAACAAGCTATCTTCTCAAATCTTGCTATCCTCTTCGTTTCACTCTCCTCTCTCTACCGTTTCTCTTCTTTTTTTTCTGTCTCTCTTTGTTCGTTCGATTTTTCTTATTCAAACCCTCTTTCTTTTACCCTAATTCAGATAATCTTAAGAATAAAGATGTGCAATAATACCCCACTAATTAACTTAAGGTTACCTTCTTCTAACCCCCAGTAATTAGACTTATTAACCTAACAACCCTCTAACTTAATAATTAATGTTAGATAGTCAAAACGTCCCTTAAACGTGTAAGAATCCGACCCAGCTGGGATTTGCTCACCGGACGACGGCCCGTCGTGCCTGTGACGTCCGTCCTGGCAGGTCGTCGCAAGGTCCAGAGAGTGGATTTTCGGGCACTGAAGACTCTGTGACGGTCCGTCACACCTGTGACGGTCCCGTCTGGCATTCGTTAACGAAGTTTAAGAGAGAGTTGATTTTTCATATCCCAATTCAGATTTTTCCACGTGTTTTGAATGAGACCCTGTCGCGTCCTTCGTGCCCATGACGGTCCCGTCGTTGTGGTCCGTCGCCTCAGCCTATTTTTCTCCGGAAATAAATCTGGCTTCTTCAAAACGACTAACAGGTCGTACAGAAACCTAAATGAAAGCATCAAAATCAATAAAATTGGTTTAATCAATTACATAAAACTTTACAAAAAATTTAATAGAGGAACAACTACAAGTAAAGTTGATTTTACAAATTGATAATTTCACTTAAGTACTTTAAGTTTTATTTAATTGACATACTTTTCGATTGCAAATTTAGTTATTTATGTTTGATTAATTAACTAAGGCAAAAGGTAAGGTGATTTGGCCTTGTCTCAAGACTTGTCGTAGCTACTTAGTGAAGGCCACGAGTCTATTTTAATTTAATGGTTTCAATTCTTCATGATGCGTCCTACATAGAAATAACCCTCTCATGTCTTTTTTTGTCCTTGCTTAGTAACTCCTTCTTAAGTCAAAGTTTATTTTGAATCAAATTGCAACACAGTTAAGTTTTTTATAAAGATGAATAAAAAATCCTCCCTCTTTTTTTAATCGATCATATCACATGCAAATAAGAATTGATAAAAAAGAAAAAAGAAAGAATTGAGGCAAAAAGATTAAAAATAATAATAATACCTTCAAATTTCAACATCCTCAAAAACTTATGAAAAAGTAGGAAGACTTAGGTACCTTTCGATGACTACATAAGCTTTTCCATGCGAGACACAACCATCAATTTCATATTCATGAAATGTAACATGTATATAAGGAAAGAAATAGGTCACGAGTTATCAGTAAATCTCTCAGTATGTTCATGAAGTTTGTAAGAGAAATAGTTCTAGTACATGGTCCATACAAACATGGATGTTGCAATGGATGGACCTAACTGATTCCAAACATCTTGCATTGTCATCTTAATTTCTTCACCTAGACACAAATTAGAACTATAAATGTGATTGTTCAGTAGAATCACCTCATATGAACAAAAGTACTTCATCATGACCAAGTTTAATTTTTCAAAGATTTGTTGAGTAGATTTATATGTGTTTAATTTTTTCAAAGAAACTGTTGAGTAGATGTCAATGTTACTACAAATTTAGTTTGTTAGAAGACAAATAAAAAACAATTTGTTTCCTTTTTCAAGGAAATTATTATGATTACGTAATATGGTTAGTAAATCTACATTATTGTCATTGTTTAAGTTCATAACATGCTTTTCAAATGGGGTGTAATTACTAATGGGAGTTGGTTGAGGATGAAACTGTCAACCTTTGTTCTTGAACTACTCTGCACAAAGCCATTTCTTAATGGAAAAGAGGGAATCTATAGGGTAGAAGATTAAAAGTTGGAGGACCTATGATGAAAGCAAGGTTAATTATAGTTGGATTGAGTATATGATTGGAAACAATGCAAAGAGTTTTTAGAAAAGCAATCGACCTAAGCATTAGATCATTCACACAGTGAAGATTAACTTATATTATAGACTTACGAAGCAATACAAGACTTTGAAGTAGAAATGTGAAAGATAATAATCAATACAATATGATAACCTATAACCAAGTACTAAAGAAATTCTTACCATTACAAGTCTCATAGAATTAAGAGAACAACAAATTTAACCAAAATAATAAGCAATTGTTACCTTGCTCAAAATTGAAACTTCAGCGTAATATAAGCATTTTTACCGGAGTTTACTATAATTGCCACAGGAAAGAATAATTCGTCTATGAAATTTGAAATAAAATATATTTATTTCTCATGGAATAAAGAATAAATTAAGTGAAAGAAAACTATGCACATGAACTGTATGTAAAGTGAAAGCAATAAACGAATTATATAAAGACCAGAAACAAAGAAAATTGTAAAAATAAAAGGAATGGAAAATCGAACGCCCGAGAAATTGGGACTTAGTCTAATCCTATTGATGTGATAATAGATAAAGAAAGCAAATGTTTCTTGGAAGAGTTGGCACAAAAGAGGACACCCATTGAAGTCTTATTACCAACAATCTTGTAACTTGTACAGATTGAAGTGTTATTACCAATAATCTTGTAAACTTAAAAGAGAAAGGTGGAGAAAATTAATTCACCACTAAGTTACAACCAAATACAGAAACTTTGAGAGGAAATCAAAAGGAGGCAAGAAAGAAACAAAGTATGAGCCCAGTTTCTATTAGCGAGAGAGAAAAGAGAAATTTAAGAAGTGTTGTTGTAGTCTGTTAGATAATTAGAGTATTTTCTAAGACTCCGTGCGGCACTTGACAATTTACCCACGAATCTTTCACGATCTTGTAAGCTCAAGTAAGCCCTTTTATACTAAGATCGCTAAGAGAATGGAAGACTTAGAGAATTTCGGAAGAAGGTTTTTTACTACTTGGAGCATTTCTTTACAACTTTCTTGGTTTTCCAAGATGCGTGAAAGTGTGGTGAGGTACGAGAGAAGTCTATTCTAAGGAATTTCTCTAGCTTTCTTGATTAATCTAGAAGGTTCCTAAGTTTCTCCTCAAACCTCGCCAAAAATCTAGAAACCCTTCGGCCTTTATCATAACCCGGACTAAAAATTTACTATGAGGTGGCGGAACGGGACACTCCTCCCCGCCTATTGATGCGACGACCGCATCGCATCATCACTTCATCGGCGACTGAGTCTAATTATCGAAAGCACACCAATAGTCCATTGAACTCGATCAATGCCTCGTGCACTTCGTCCAATTGCTTTTCTTTATATCCTGTATCTTCTCGGCCTCAGACTATCTACCCTCCTTCCTAGAGACAAGAACCTCAAAACGCCTTCCCTAGCATCAGCTGTATTATTCTCCTTTTCTCGTGCTGGGGGGTTTTGGGGACCGAGCCTTTCGCACCCATTGTCTTCTTCCGAACTTGCAATGGTGGTTGCGAATGTCGCCGCCTTTTTCTTATTGCTTCTCTCGAGCTGCATGGCCGTTAGTCACACTTATCCTTTCGTCTTTGGTGACTTACATAGGGGAACCATGTATGTTCCTCCTTTCTCCATGACCAGAAGTTGTAGGGGGTAAGGATCGATCACAGCGTGGCACTGCTGGAAGAAATCCTTCCCAAGAATTATATCAAAGAGATCCATTAGAGCGACAGTGAAGTTTGTCTTACCTTGCCACTCACCTAGCGTGATGCTTCTCTATGCGCGACTCCACTCACGGGAGTCGGTGGTGCATTGACCATCCTGAGTTGGGCATTACTTGGAATGTAACGCAGCCCAAATCTTATTGATGTCGTCTTGGTCGTGATATTGACCTCTGCACCTGTGTCGACCATAGCACGAGCAGTTCTTCCATTGATCGTGATGTCGACATACTACGTGCCGCATATTCTTGACTTCTCTCGTTGCTTGGTGATAGCTCTGCATAATCCTATCAAGCCCAACTGCGTCGTTTTCGCGCCTTGTTCTTGCTCGTGTGCTTCCTTCTCTTTCCTCTGTCGCAGGATAGCACCAAGTCTCTTCAGCTCAGGACACCTCGCATAGTCATGCGGCCCACCATATATTTAGAAACCATCTCTTTTGGAAACATTTGTATTTCTCTCCGTGTTTCCATGACATCCAGACTTCTTACCATCGGGCTTATAGGTATCATGCTTCTTAGGATATGGCCGTTTCTTCTCGCCTTTGCCACGATTTCTCCCACCATTGTCATGACTACCTCTCTTCTCTTATCCTTTGGTTCTGTCGGGCTTCTCGTGCCTGAAGTCTATCAAAGCTTCGGCCTGCGTGATGGCTTCATCAATAGTCCTGACCTGTCGGCGTTCCAACTCCCTCCTGGCCCAATTTTGCAGCCCATCCATGAATTGGAACAACATATCTTCATCCGTGAGCTTGAGAATCTGAAGCGTGAGGGTGGTGAAATCCTACACATATACGTGTATGCTGCCTATATGCTTCAGTTCCCTAAACTTGCATTTTGCCTCATAGATAATGTTGTTAGGGAAGAAGGTTTTCTTGAACTCCTCGCGGAATTGCTCCCAAGTGTTGATGGTGGAATGCCCCTTCCCTATTTCTGAATCTTTACGCATCCACCATAGTATGGCCATATTCGAAAGATACAACACAGCTTTGTTGATTTTATTTTCGTAGTTTCTTCACATCAATGACACTTCGAAGTAATTGCTCCAGTACCATTCAGAATTCTCCCCCTTGCGCGTCACGAATTCCTTTGAACATAGGTGCTTTCCCCCCCCCCCCCCCCCCCCTTTGGGAGCCTCAAACCTTGGCCCTCTCTATCGCGAATCGAAACGAATGACAATCCTCCAACTTCCGCACCTTCCTTGAGTTCTTTTATCTCGGCATTTCTGGTCTAAATCATGCTTAACACCTCCACGAGCCTACACTCCAAGGTTGTGATAACCTCCTTCATCTCAAACTCAGCCCGTTGGCGACCCTCCAACTACTTACGGATGCTCTTAGTCTCCTCAAGGGTCAAGTCCTCAAGGGTCTTGAACTTTCCGTCGGCCACTATCATGTGCCGACCTAATATCTCCATGGCCTGCCTTGCCACTTCTACCCTTGCGACCCATTTTTCTCCAGTGGTGACGTCTATGGAGTCTTCTCCCAATTCTTTCTTCACTTGCTTTGGTAGTCGATGATGGATAAGATGTTAGCGCCTCTCTAGGTGTGGATCGAGAAACACCTCCTCATTACCCTTTTGATGTTTCTTTCCTTTTCGGTTCTTTTTTATAGCATCCATACGGACGTTGGTGGTGCTAGCGTCGTTTACATTTCCTTCGGTAGCCATTCCCTTCGTATCAAACCTCTCTCTGATACCACGTTGTCATGGACTTAGAGTATTTACTAAGACTCTGTGCGGCACTTGACAACTAACTCACGAATCTTTCACGATCTTGTAAGATCAAATAAGCCCTTTTATACTAAGATCGCTAAGAGAATGAAAGGAGTACTTAGAGAATTTTTGAAGAAGATTCTTTACTATTTGGAAGATTTCCTTACAACTTTCATAGTTCTTCCAAAGACATTCTTGAAATGTCTAAGTTATTCTAGAGAATTCTAAGGAATTCTCTAGCCTTCTTGATTAATCTAGAAGGTTCTAGAGTTTTCCGCAAACCTCTGCACAACTCTAGAACCTTCTGCCTCTATCCGGACGCAAAATTTAACTATGATGTGGCGGGACATGACAAGTGACTCTTTAATTTTGATCGAACGACACACTGCAGTTTGGCTTAGAGTGGAAGTCTGAAATATCCTCAAACAATCATAAATTAACTTTTAAGCACCCATGCTGAAATAATTTTAAAAATTTCGCCGTTATTTCACTCCTAATTTCCTTCTCTTCCATATGCTCTTGAACTAAACAATTAATAAATACAATCGTAATATAATAATATTTAAGGAAAAAAACATCTTGTCACATGGATGAATCTAATTAGATTTACAGCTAGATAAATTTTTTTAATTTGAATGATCAATATACTATGCAACTTGAATGTATAACTCAAACATTTACCTCAAGCACATAGTAACCCTTTACGTCGTAAGTTAGAATGACATGTCATGCTTTATGTGCCAAAAGTCGTTTTGTAAACCCGCGTAAAAATTGTAAATATTACTTAATTATTAACGGACTTTAAGGGCCGTTGCTCCGTGGAGTGCAATTTGATAATATGACTCCACTCAAATAAAACAGAGTATAATAGATTAATGGACTTTGACCTCATTAATCATCAAGTAATAATTATTAGTGAATAACTACTGTTAATTAATTAATTATAGTCAAAGGATATTCAAAATCCCACAAATAACTTAACATCGGATACAATATCCCAGAAAACCCCTCATAAATATAAAAACAATGTAATTGAACGATTTCAAATTAAATTATAAAATTTCATCCTTTAAGACTGACTAATCTTCCTAAATTCATAAATTGCTACCCCAAAATTCATATAAGCACTTTGAAATCAAACTAGAAAACTTGTCAATCATCCCAAACAAATAATAAAAACACATCGTAGTAACAAAATTGATCTAAATATTTAAACAGATCTTTTTAAAGTGAGATCGTTAATTTTGGGAGAGACGGGGGAATAAAAAAACACATGTGGTTGATGAAATTTACTTCTAGTTGCGCGGCCGCTCAGATAAAACACAATACACATGCTTTTCCTTGAATGCGGTTTTCAAATTTAAATAAATGTAAATTAGTTTAATATTATTGTAATATCATTTGTAAATATAGTAATATATTTTGTTTAAAATACTCCATGGTGCTACTAGTTTCTTTTTTAAAAAGACCAAAGATTATACTGGCGCACCTGGCGTGATATTACAGATACTAAAAATATTTAAAAATATCAAATTCAAAATAAAACCAATAAAAAAAAACTAATTTT
The DNA here is from genome assembly GCA_027704765.1 of Solanum habrochaites. NCBI lineage: Eukaryota > Viridiplantae > Streptophyta > Magnoliopsida > Solanales > Solanaceae > Solanum > Solanum habrochaites. Next base: position 56,216,839 of record JAKWJA010002493.1, on the reverse strand, counting down.
GGACATTTGTGAAACAGAATGAGTAATGTGTCCTTCAATAGAAAAATTTTAATGCAATTACTGAATGACTAACTTTATATGATCAAACGAATAAACATCTAAATTCATGGTGGCAGACGTTCCTCAAATAATATTAGAACTTAAAATGATATAGAAAAAAAAATCGGATTGAAGATGTGCATATTCTGAACAAAAATGTCAAAGGTAGATCAGATTAGACAAAATGATAAAAATATCATACCGTCAAGAAAAGAGGTGATGACACTGCGCACTAAAATACGTGAAAACAATTGGGGTGTTCTTCATTACTTTTTCTTTAATAGAGAAATTTACTTTAGGCTAATAATTTATTTATTTTTTAAATTCTCATGATGATAAGAGTTAAATAGTAATTTAATAAAATAAATTTAATGTTAATATCAATGACCAAATGTTGATTCCAAAAAAATACCCACAACTCTTATCAATCAAGTTTCTTCTCTTCTACTCCTGATAATTTGTTGCTAGTACAGATAACATTTTTAAGAAAAATTGATAAGTCCTAGTCCTGTACAGGGAGAAATCGCAGATTGCATTTAAATGTGCCTAATGCAACACACTACAAATATATAAACAAAAAAAACTAATTTAAATCTATCACATCTGGAAGGTTTGTGGTGTGTTTGTTTAGAGGGGGCCGTTGAAATTATTTTTCTCCTTGATAATTGTTAATTTATTTAATGTCAGCTAGAGGACTAATTTACTTATAAAAATGTCTAATATATTGAGTGATACTCATCTTTTTGCTTTACAATGATCATCAATTTGAATTTAGAAAATATAAACTTTTTCAATTAGATATTGATGGTCAACTATAGATATATCATCTATAATCAAGAGAATATATATAGTATCATAAGAGAGAGAGAGAGAGAGAGAGAGAGAGACCCATAACCTGTTTAGTTGGCGCCATCACAAATCAGAATTCTCTTTTAACTTATTTATTTTCAAAATTAGCCTTCGCTTTCTTGAAAAGTTGCGACTAATACTAAAAGTTGTGACTTTTTATGAAAAGTTGCGAATTTTACGAATAATTGTGATTTTTATGAATAGTTACAACTTTAATGAATAGTTGTGACTTTAACGAAGAATTGCAATTTTTTTAAAAAATTGTGACTTTTATGAACGATTATAACTTGTCTAAAGAGTTGTGACATTTCCTATAAGGTACAATAAACATTTATTCACACAACTCTTTGTTGTCTATAAATAGAGGAATTTCCTCTAATTTTAAAATAATGAAAATTCTCAACTTCTTCATCTTCTGCACAATTAAATATCTCTTGTATTTTACTCCTGTTGAGCGACTCACGTCACCATTCTTTTTTAATCAACACAATAGTAAATAGAATCGTTATGTCGTGAGAGGATCTATTCCTTTAACCGTCGAGTACTATATGAAATAATTTCCTTAAGGGAACATTGTACATTTAGTGGACTCGATGTTTTTTTTTTATGATTCATTTTATTATTACATATCATGGTATGTTTTTTACGATCATTATTTTTTGAAAAGATTTTTTTTTAGTACATTTTTACAACTTTTTTATTCATGTTTATGCTTTTGATTATTATATTGAAGTAAAGATATGTTAATCAAGAGTTTGATGTAATCATTAGACTATTGGTGTCATGCACATTAGAATTCTTAATCTTGTGAAGTAAATGATTTTAAACTTTATTGAGTTTACAGTGGCTAAAAGATTCATGGGATGTCCAAGAAAGGAATTTGAGTGTTCAAAAGTTATGGTGGTTTCACACTACCTTGTAAAATTATTTATTCAAATTTTTATCTTATCGAGAGACATTCAATCGATTAGTAACATCCAAAAATCAAAGGAATGTAGTGGAATGGTAAATATTATGCTCAACCTTAATCAAACATTTGAGGTTCAAATGTTGGGCAGTAGTCAATGAATTACCCCTCAAAGTAGAATGAATCTATATAAGTAAAAAGTTATTGAAATAATTATCTCATTATAAACATTAGATTAAAAGTCCCCTAAAAATACATAACCAACAAAATATGACTATTGACTTTTCTATAACGACGGAACCTGATCGTTACAATAGATACCAATTTCCCATAACTCATCCCCAAGTGACAAACTTAAGAAAAATAGGCTAGGGAAGGAATGAAGTAGTACCTGAATCGATGAACAATTGGGGATACTTCTCTCTCATTTCTCTCTCGGTTTCCTACGTAGATTCCTCAACTGGAAGATGCTTCCATTAAAATTGTACAGGCTTAATCTCCTTTCTCCTAAACGTGCGCACATCAGGATAAATAATTGTAATCGGTTGTTGTTCATTTTTGTGGTTCTTGTCTAACACAATTGAGTCCCTCTTAATGATTTAATCCCCATAATCGTGATACCTATTCAACATGGACACATGAAATACCGGATGAAAATCTTATATATTAGGTGGTAAGGCCAATCTACATGTTACTGGTCATACACATTCAAGAACCTCAAAGGGATCAATGTATTGCGGACTTTATTTTTCCCTTCTTGCCAAATTTCATCACCCCTTTCATGGGTGATACCTTAAGAAGATCATTTTTACCAGTTTGAAAGGTCATGTCTCTTACCTTATGATCTGCGTACTTCTTTTATCTACTATGGGCTGCTAGAATCTTAGCTTGAATACTCCTCACCTTATCTTGAGCATCATTTACTAAATCAACACCAAAAGGTTTCACATCTCCAGCCTCTAACCATCCTATGGGTGATCTACATCTCCTCCCATAGAGTTCCTCAAATGGTGTCATATCTATGTAGGAGTGTTAACTATAATTATAGGAGAATTCACACAAAGGAAAGAACTTATTCCAATGTCCTTCAAAATCAATAACACATGCCCTCAACATGTCTTCTAGCACTTGAAAAGTCCTCTCTTATACTCGTCTGTGGATTGAATGTTGTAATAAGAGTGAGTTGTGTGCCAATTTAATCATGCAATTTCCTCCAAAAATTGCAAGTGAACTGGGTACCACGTTCTAGATGATAGAATGGGGAGCCTCCAAAAAATTGTAAGTGAACTGGGTACCACGTTTTGAGATGATAGAATGGGGAGCCCCATGCAACCTCACTATCTTTTTCACATACACCTTAGCCAATTATTCAACATTATAATCAATTCTTGCCAAAATAAAATGGGCTAACCTGGTTAATCTATCCACCACAATCCAAATAGAGTCAAACTTCCCAAAGGTCTTGGATAGACAAATCACAAAATCCATGGCTATTCTTTACCACTTCCATTCCGAAATTGGAATTCTTTGGAGTAAACCCCCAGGACTTTGATGCTCATATTTTTTGACAATTTTCAAACTTAGTCACGAACTCCGCTATATTCTTATTCATGCCCGCTCACCAATAAATTCGCTTCAAATATCAGTACATCTTGGGGTCGCAGGGCCTCAGATGATAAATAGGGCGCTAATCATGATACTCGGCTAACATTCTAAACCAGTCATCTATTCTAAGGAACACATATTCTCGCCTTTAAAATTGAGTACCGGAGCGACCAGGAAGCCGGCCGCCAATTTGCAGCTAACAAAGGACTGGTGGGCTTTGTGTCAACGTACCAATCGCAGTCTTCTTTCTAATTTCATTCAACTTCTCATCTTCACATTGTTCGCCTTGATCTCATCAACAAATGTGGCCCTCACTTCAATGCTTGATAACACTCCACCATTTTCTGAGATGCCCAATTGCATGAATTTAGACTCCAAGGCCTAATTTCTTTCGATAAATGTCGTTACACTTAAGCAAGATAAACCATCCATACTTACAACTTTTCGACTCAAAACATGTGCCACTATATTAGCCTTACCTGTATGGTATTGAATGGTCAAATCATAATCTTTAAGTAACTCTATCCATCTTCGTCGTCTCAAATTCAAATCCTTTTGATTAAAAACATGTTGCGAACTACGATGATCAATATACACTCTTCAATTCACACCATAAAGGCAATATTGCCAGATAATTTCTGTCATGCACCTTTAATTGATGTGAGGAATAATCTATAATATTCTTATCCTGCATCAATACAACATCCAAACCAGAATGTGAAGCATCTCATTCAACAAGAATATTTGTACCTTCAACTGGTAATGCTAGAATAGGCACGGTGGTGAAGAGAGTCTTGAGCTTTTGAAAGCTATTTTCACACTTTCTAGTCCATTCAAATGTTATCTTTTTTTTTGTTCAAATTAGTTAAGTGATTGGAAATAAAAGCAAAGTTCTTCACAAATCAACAATAATAGCTAGTGAGTCCCATAAAACTCCTAACTTTCGTAACAAAGCTAGGCCAAACCAAATTCTTAACCGCCTCAATCTTTTGAGTATCCACCAGTGCCTCTTCTTTTGAAACTACATGCCCTAAAAATGCAACCGAATTCAACAAAAATTCACAATATGAGTATATTAAAAAGTCTAAATAAAAGAAACTAGAATATTGGATATGTGTCCTCGAAATATAAGGACATACCAAAAGTTTGGAGAGAAACTCGAGTCCCCCGACTCCTATAGAAGAGCACTCTCACTTTGCTAATCTTACAGATCTACACTGGTATAAAAATTTGAAAAGAAAGTGCTAGATGAATTATGTACAAATATGATCCCAGTAAATATGATAAAATGAACATTTATTTAAGATATATGCTTTTCATGCTATTTATGGTAAAACTTCATTAAACAAGTATAAGAGGTACATTACATGTCAACATCCATGTATAAGATAATATCCATATTGTAGACATTCTCAATTATCACCAATACACAACACATATACAAATTAGCCAAAGAGACCATTTCTTCATCTTGGACCCTCCACCAAAAGTTACCCTAACACCCACCTAAGTAACACATGAAGGGGTAGTCCATACTAGCTTTTCATGCCACACCTAGGTGTTCCTTAAGGCTACCATAGATAAGAACCCTTCTTTTTAAACTTAACATTCTAGTAATACATTTATTAATATCAGATACTAGTTCAATATTTCATTTATTAGAGACTTTTAAGGACACATTCATGCATTTAGAGGACCTTCACATAATAGTCATTAAGACTTTGGGAACTCACTTTATCACCTTTTAAGACTACTCGTGTCATGTGTATATAGCATCCCATACTACTACCTACACATTGTAGGGCCTATCAAGTAGCTAGAGTGCACATCCCACATAATAGAAATAAGAGTTAACCGATATATACCACACTTGTTAAACATGGAATCCAATGTCATAAGAACCGTGAAAGGTGTTCTAGTTGCCAAGGGGTAGAACTAATACAAAACCCATGTTTTCACATGGTTTAAGATATATCCGAAGATATTCATTAGACTTTATCCTTTTCTTCGAGAAGAGACACCATCTTAACCATATCTAGTCGGTTCTAGCCTTAGTTCCCATAGAATAGTTCACTCACATAAATGTACTAGCGAGGGAACTATCATTGGGTCCTTCGGCCCATAGTACCTCTAAAAAGAAGGGTACCATGCTTAGGCCTAACCCATCAAAGTTCATTGAGGATAGCTCATTGACTTTCTTAGAGAAGGTTTTCTACCGTTCGAGCCCACCATCTCAAAGTCTATCATTTCACCCAAGAAGGAGTTCTTTACCCTTAGGTTTACCGTTTTAAGGTTTTATATTCACATAGGGGTCTAGACTAGTCATAAAGGGCCCCAAGTTTAGGTTTTCCGATTCAAGACATAATCTACATTCCTCATTAGTCATTCATATATACGTGCCAATACTGGGTCTACCAATTTTACACATTCATTCATTCATTACTCAAAAAAAGGATGTATAAGCCTACCTAGTCAAGAGGTCACATTCACAAGGTTCATACATCAAGGAGAGGCAGCTAAGTCTACTAATTCCACGAGATCATATTCAAGAAGCTTTCATGTATCAAGAATAGGCACCTTAGTCTACCAAGTCAAGACACAACATCACATTATAAGAAACTTTCACCTTCTATCATCAATGCATCTGATCATTAAGAGAAAATATACTTCAGTCACAATACTGTAACATTTTATGCATGATCTCCTTGAGACCACATGAAAACCTTCACTTTATACATTCACATATACCTTAACATGATAGTACTCAAATTCACCATATAGTGCCTTCAATGACATGATCACAAAAGATGTATCATAAGTAAACACCTCCACCATAAGTTAATCAAAACAAACAAGAACAATTAAAAAATAATATGAAAATTAGGTCAACGTACCTTTCACCCAATCCATGATCCCATTACTAAAGTCTCCAAAAATTCAGCATAACTAGATATAATAACAATAGATATCAATAATACAATACAATGTAAGGAAAATTCTAATAATATCCGATCATAATCATAAAACCAACATTGTAAGTTAACTTTAGGAATTTAGTGAAATCATGGGTTGATAGAGTTTTTCTCCATAAAAACACCAATTTACTATCATTATAATCATATCTTATCAATTGAAAACGTTTGATGCAAAAACCCATGAGTTTGAGTAAGAAATAGGGTTTTTCATAAACTTTGGAATCTCGAAAACTATTTTGAGATTGACTCTAGGGTGATACTTGACCTAGATAAAAGATCACCATACCTTATTGGTCGAACCCTCCAAAAAATTCAAGAATAAAACACTTGAAATCCAAACCCTGGCTTCATCCTTGGACTTGGACTTGACCTTCAAAGGTGTTCAAGAGAGAACTATTTGGGAAGGAAGGGTTTCAACTTGGGTATTGAAGTCTTAATGAGGGTCTAACAACTTTAATACATTTATTATACCTAAAAATACATAAAATAACCAATCATGTATTAAATTTTCCAAGGGTGGAATTTACCAAACAACCCTTGGCTTGGCCGATTTGCACCAGTAAATCAGGTGTGACTTATGAAACCTCCACTTATAAACCGTAGGTGGAGTGATGATCAATTCTGTGGTTCGTGATTTTGGTCAGAGACTTTTCTAAGGAATCAAAGGCTCACTAGGCTAAGTTTTGACATACATAGAGATTCTTACTAACCGTAGGTGAACCTACTGGACATAAGTCATGGACAAAGGTCAGCACTTTTTGGCAATTTTGGGGTTTAGCTTAGGATCCTCCTCAATGACTCTTAGAGTGGTCCTTGGGAAGTCGTACCCGGAATTTCAACCCCTAAACTTGTAAATATTGGTACTAGGGTCACTTCTACATGTTTTAGAACTTAAACTACACCCCAACTTCAATGACAACACACTAGAACACACTAGCACCAAAAGACTAGTTTTGTGATATCATGGATGTCCCTTTACGTTTGACCTCTAAAATAACCAAAATAACTTATAAAATCATTTTTAATCATTTACACAAGTTTACCAACTATAAAATAACATGCGAGGCTCTAGTTTCACTAGTTCATTTTAGGGCCATTACATTATCCCCCACTTGGGAACGTTCGTCCTGAAATGATAATTAAAACACTTTAAGAGTAACAACTCAAAACTACCAGCTCACAATCATGCATGCAATATCATTATAATGCACACATCTAGGAGGAAACATCAACTCCACATAAAAAGGCATCAAAACACAACGACAAGGTAAAAACAACATCGACAATCTCATTATGCATCAACTTTACTATTTCTCATTTTCATTGGAGAAACATCCTTCTCCATAACAAATAATGATCATTATAACATAAATAGTTACATCATGCAATAATCTCATTAATGCACATCATGCAACTTTTTAAAAACATATTTAAACATGTTCAACATTCCAACTTATACAACGTTTGGGAAATCATCATATATGCACACAAATATGAGGAACACAATTTTAGTAAAACTCCTTTTCTCCTTTAACAAGAATTAAACTAAAATATGCACAATCATAAGGAGAACATATTGAAACTCAATTTTTTTCACAAAGACTCCAACAACATGCATCATACTACTAGAAAGCTCTAAGTCTTAAGCTTGAATAGAGTAGAAGAAAAAGAGACAAGAACTTCAACACTCTCAATAACTTGTCCATTCAACATACAATCCCCCACTTAGTATAAACCCAACTATTAATATCATGAATAACACAAAAGGATATTATCAAAAAAAAGAAGGAACTATAACTTATCGACACCTTCATCTGAATTTGCTTGATTGCTAGCTTGGAGAGAATTGAAACGATCCTTCTTTTCATCATCAAGATTCGGGCCATGCTTGTTTGGCCTCTCTTACTCTAGCTGTAAGGGTAGGGCTATCTCTCACCTTCCGATCATTATTTCCACAACCAAAGCACCCACTAGTACCTTCTAGACACTTCCCAAATGCTTTTTCCAACAATTAGAGCACGTAGTCTTAGCAAATTGAGAATCACTACCTCGCTCTTGCTTATCCTTAGGAGGACTAGAAGAATCTTGATTTGGAGCTCTCTTTTTAAACCTAAGTTCACCTTGTTCATCTAATCTACTCCTCTTCAACTTCCTAGTCATCCTCCTAAGCTTAGACTCCTAAGCCTAGAAATATCATGTCAGTATGGAGCATTATCGTACGATACTCTTCTTTGATTAGGTCGGCTACACCGGTCACAAACCTACTCATGTCATCTCCAGGGTTGGACACCAAAGATGGAACATATGTAGAAAACAAGGTAAACTTCAAAGAAAACTGCTCCACGCTCCTGTTACCTTGCCTAAGGTTTATGAACTCCTTAATTTTACACTCACACTTCTCCGGGGGAAAGTAGCTTCCTAAGAATGCTTTTTCTTAAACTCTTTCATCAAACCTTGAGGAAAATCTCACGGATAAATATGAATATGTAGAACCTAGATCAAATAACACATCAGTCACATACAAAAATAGTACATGATATCATTGCATCAAACACCTTTGCCTCATATTGACCGAAAATGCATAACATTGAGCTGTCTCATCTTGATGAGCTACTCTCCTGCCTTGTTGCGCATTAACCCTACCTACGTTATCATTTTCTCTACCTCCACGTCTTTACTGATTACCTCCTTTCTCACCTTGTGGATGTCTTTTACCATTATTATTGTTTCCTGCCGGTACCACTACTCTAGAAGGTTGTTGTGTGGAATCAAACACATGCGGATAAGGACAATCTCTCCTCAAATTTCAAGATTCTACACAATTATAAAAATTATAATCAAAGGATGATATGTTGCTCATCGAAAGCGCGACTCCCTAGCTATTCAAAAAATTATTAGATGGAGTTCTTAAGTAATTTCCTGTAGAGGCGGGCATAGTAGACTAAATTGACTTGGCTACAGTGTTGGAATAAGAACCTTGGAAGTTGCCTAAAATTTTGGCCTTTTTTTCTATCCCCTTAGCCTGACCATCTCGTCTCCCCCCTCCACTTCCGTCACATAATTTGTTACCTCATTAAAGTTCCTTCCTGTCAAAGTCAGTCCCCTAATAAATAAGTGGATCCTCTCCTATTATGTAGTAACCAATTGAATAGTATATCTAGACAAAGCATGGAACTTGGCCTCATTAGTGGCCATAAACATACCACTTTACTCCAAAGCCATAAATTCATCTTTATGGCGATCCTTCAATGTTTTAGGCACATATTTCTCTAAAATCAGAGCATGAAATTCGGTCCCAGTGAGTGGAGGTAAAACTGAAGATCTGCATTCCATATAAGCTCTTCACCACTACTTGGCCTCACCTTGAAGTGGGAAGTCACAAACTCAACCCCATGTTTATGAACAATACCCAATTTATAAAGTCTCTCATAAAAATCAAAGATAAACTCATATGCATCCTCACTCTCATAAAATCCAAGATAAACTGTTACTTAGCATGTCATGCTTGTTACTAATCATCACGAAACTAACAAAGGATGGAGAAAGCATCCGTACTTACGTTTCTGTCCGCCATGGGAGTAGTGAAAACAATAGGATGATTGGCTGGAGCTTGAGATGCTTAAACAAATGGAATCACTCCAAGACCAGCTAATCTCTTCAAAAACAAAACGATTTGTTGAGTAAAAACCGGATTGATGGTAGAAACACTTGTAGTATCAGTTGTCACCTCTTCCTCTAAACATCGACATTCTCCTCAATGTTTTTATGACGAACGGAAGAGGCCTAATTTTTTGAAATATTTCCTACTGGTACCTCATTCCCAATAGGAGCTACTCTTTCACGACCTCTACCCCTTCCTCGAGCGCGACCTCTTTTTGCAGATTCCTCCATTGTAGCATTGACGGGAGCTACGGTTCTGACACCGTTACATTAGTGTTAACCATATGTATATAGGAGGGTGAAGGATGTTAAATACCAATTAAAATTAACAAATACCAGTTGGAATCAAGTTATAGCATAAAATGAGATAAGAGAAAATAGAAAGATTTGATAAAGTCGTATAGCCTCTCATAGCAAAATAAAGGTCTCCGCATACCGTTCCGCAATACTATACTAGACTCATTTTGGTACATCGAGATCATACACCTCAGTACCGTGATCAAACTTTGGGTCATGAACCCATATTCCTTCCGTGATCACCCCCCACACAGTAAACTGTTCTTGGAAATCCCCTCACCAACCCTAACAAGTAATTACTCTAAAACTAAAACATTAAAGAATAAGGAAGCATATAAATACTAACAAAAGGATTAGGGATTTCCCATAAACTCTAAGAAAAGTCTAAAAAGAACTAAACAATACTGAAGAAATAACGTAGGACCTAAAATTCAATTTACTGAAGCATCTAAATCTTAACAAGTCTATAAAAGAACGGGTGAAACCCAAACTAATGAACGAATTTTAACTAGAATAAGTCTATGTCCGAAATGTCGACATAGACGAATGAACAACTCATGGTAGCCCAGAAAAATAAAACTTGGCTTACGCTTGAATGTATTCAACAAAAATAAGAGTTGTAGAATCAGTATACAACCACAGTGTACTGGTAAGATCACACGGCTATCCCACTAAGTGTAACATAAGAAAGTCAACAATATTATAGCCACATGCAAATATCAAACATATATAACATTATCAAAAATTATGAACAACGATTAACTTCATACTTCTAAAGAGTGTCTAGTAGTTGGTCCTCTTATAGAACCCAAACCCAAACCCAAATTGTTAGCATGCCAGAATGTGGTAACTGATCACATAGTAATGTCAAAAATTTGTAATCCGATTGCATTTTTATGTCAGAACGTGGCAATTCGATCCTAATTAGTTATGCCAGAACGTGAAAATTTGATCAATCAACACACCACAATCACAAACACAAGTATACTCTCAATTCATATAATTAAGAAATTATTCATGGCATGTAGTCATTCGTCTATCTCATGTATAACACGCGTAATAACTAATGAAAACATACATATATACTATATATATAAATTATATAGTATAAATATATATATATAATATATATCTATAATAATATGATAATTTAGATAAGGATCCATAATAAAGAAAGTACTACATGATATCACACAATTCCATAAGAAATTCACAACCATAAAATACCTTTGAAACAACCTGAACACGCTACAACTTATTCTTCTCTTTCCTGATTCGTTCTACTTGTTCTTGATCTGTAAATAATTAATATAATACGGATATCAATAAACAATCAGTAATTAAAGGAATTACTAACAATTATATGGACCCTAGATAAAACCCATGATCTCAATTATCAAATATAGGGTTGTTTCCACCATAAAATCTAGTTTAAAACCCTCCCCCGTCTATATTAACCCTATTACATTCTATGGATCAAAAATGGGTTCGGGAAATGAAGACTTACCTTTAGCGTCAAGAATGATGGAAAATGAGCAGGAGCACTTGGGGTTTGTTACTTAGCTCTAAAAGTTGAAAAGTTCTTAATAAGCTCATTTAGGAATTTATTAACGACCTTAAGTCATGTCGAGCCCACCAAAGCGGCCCCCACCCCATTTTAACGGCCTCGCCAGACCGGCAAAAAGCAGCGCCAAGGCGGCTGACACAAATCAATGAGCTATTTTAAGAAATTCTAGATTCTCATTTCACAACACAACCCTGACCCACGACGCTCAGAAAATACCTTTTTACGCTTAGATCGATTTCGGGAGTTCTACTCGCCCAAATTTAATTTCATAAAGTCATACGAATTCTTTAGCGAGTTATATAAATACTCATGCAATCAAATTCATAAAGGATTCACCCAATTTTACCATATTTCCCTACAACCGAATACTCCGATTTCATCCAAATCTAGACTAGGTTAGGAAAATATAATTATTATGAAAAATTTTTCCTTCTCTGACTCAATGTTATCCCCTTTAATTTTTCTATAATTACACAGAACTTGTGTGTGTGTGTGTGTAGTGTGTAGGGTATTAGATATATATACTATATAGATTATATAGTCCATCAAAATAGTTTTAGAAAAGCGTCTTTTGTTCTTGAATTAGTTTGAAACAAAACATAGATATTTTAAAATATAAAATAGACAAAAATTAACTATAAAATAAAACTCGCTCTAACCAAAACATTCACGCGTATAATACACAATTTTCTCAAAAAACACCTTCGAAAATATCCTACAAAACAGACAAGCGAGATAGCAATAAATTTTTATAAGCACGTTATTATCTAAAATTGATATAAGGCTATTTTACAATTTTTATTTAAAAATAATATTATTCATAATGATATTATATCAATTGCTAATGATACCATGATTTTAATATAATTAAGGAATAAGTTGCATAAATGCAAGCATAAATACCGAAAAGGGTTTTTTGGTTGTTTGTTGTGTGTGATGATGATGATTATGCTAGGTAGTGGTGGGGTGGTGGTGGCTGGCACTCGCTACGCTTGGTTTGCTCTGTTGCTTGTTGTCCGTTGTTGTTCTTGTTGTGTTGTTTGTTTTTGTTCGTGTTGTTCTATTGTTGTTCTGTTCTGGTTTGTTGTTTTTTGTTGTTGTGTTGTTCGTTGGTGCTTTTTTTCTTGTTCCTCTTCTTGTTTGCTCCGTGTGTTTGGGCGGGGGGCTGAGGCGGATTCGTGGGGGGGGGGGGCGGGTTCTGGGCGCGGGGCGGCGTGGGGGGGGGGGGGATGGAAGAAGCCGGAAAGGGGGGGGTCGGGTGGGGCTCAGGCGAGGGGAACGGCCAAACGGGCGCGAAAGCCGGGGGGTCCTGCTGGGAGGCGCCGTGGGGGCAGGGGCCCGGGGGGAAGGGGAACGGAAACCGTTTCAACGTAATTACACTAACACCTGAACATGTTGAAAGACCTTTCATGCAAGGTTTCACCCGAAAGACCACCTAAAACCCCCCATCCAAAACATGCAAGCATACTAAAGACACTTTGACTTCCCAACCTATAACAACTCATATACTACCTATACACCAGTATTAAGCATATAAGGACCTAATAATAGCAATTATACAATTAGACATTAAGATCACATAGGTACACAAAAAAAAAATAAAAAAAAGGGTGACGAGTCCTGTCGAACGTTTTGGTAGTCCCTTGAACTTTTAATTCCAAAGCACCTAAACTTACACACCGGACTCTTACAAACAACTTAAGAAAGCCATTTTAGTACCTAGGAAACCCATTAAAGACACAAAAATGTTAGTCTCTATACCCCTTAACATCATTTTTGGGGTCTTACAATAATGAGGTAATATACGAGGCCGTGCGGCAGAGGAAATGGTAATTTGTCAGACAGGATATGAGCAATGGCCAAGCGGAGGAGGTTTCACCACCAGGGCTGACAGTGGGCTTAATTTAATTTTCCAATTTTCGGGCAACCAACTGTTGGCGGGGGTGGGTTTGTAAGGAAAGAGGGAGGGAGATGGGTAGGTGGAAAGACTCAAACAAGAGGGGAAGGTGGGAGATGCGGAAAACATCTTGTTGCTAACTGTACCTAGATTGTCGATATATTGATGATTTAGGTGGTGCAGTGATTCTAGGCTGGGAGGTGGCTGAGCATAAAAGAGACATTGGCTGAGGGTAAAAGATAGGGGGGGCACAAGTGAATACCAGGTCCAAATGTGGGGGGACATGTTTTCGTCGTCGCGTTTACTTGTGTGAGATGTTTGTATGGTTGAATGGACTCTGTATCCCCATCCAGTGTCAGCCTACAGTATAAAATCATAGATCAGAGGCCCCTAGAAGTACGTAGCCGAATCATGTTGGTTGATGATGACACTCTTGCAGACTTAGGGTTGATTTGGTTATGCTGGAAATGACTGGCTTGATATAATTTTAGGCATGACTTGGTAGTTCCCCTATTACACCGAGCCTAATTGTAATACTAAGTCGGTAAATCTAGAGATCCTCGGTTTGGAAAGATTAGACTAGGAAGAGATGTACAAGCCTAAGCTAGCTAAGATCATATCCTCCATTCAAGCTAGGAAACTAGTAGGGCAGTGTTGTTTTGCTTAATTGCCTTATACTCTATATGTCTAGGTCGAATCTCCTCTGTTAATTCTATTCCTATGGTTTCAGAATTGAGAGAGCTTCAATATAATATCCAAGAGGTTCTTGATTAAGGTTTAATCCCTCCTAGTGTTTCCCCGTGGGGTGTTCTTATCTTGTTTGTTAAGAAAATGGATGGTAGTATGAGAACAATTGATTTTATGTTAAGACATAAAGGAGTGGACTAATACCAGAATTACAAACTTATAGACAAAAGAAAGTCCCATTGAGTATACTTGGGTGAAGGTAATTGAAAAGTTCATTAAGTAAATGTCTATAAAATTGGGCTAGTCCTTTTGAATTTATGAGTATATATAATTTTGAGGTGTCGTATTGATGAAAGGTTGTCTTCGTAGTGATAGTCAAGGCTAAAGGAGTGTAATTGTAATATGAGTTCATGATGGATTGTGATGGGATGTAAGTGTATAACAAAATTGTTGCTTAAGCAATTTTTGTATAGTAATTACAACTTGCGAGTTTGTAAGGCTGTGACTTTCTAATATTTGGTGAGTAACTTGGTTTTATGATAATTTGTAAGTTTGAAAAGTTTTAAGAGATGGTGGGGCACAACTCGAACCAAATTTAACAGAGCGAGAGTTACAATGAAAGTAAATATAGTTGAATGTATTACAACCTTTGGAGAGAGGCGAGACCAAGAATATTCTATTTGATTGCAAAGGCTAAAGATATATCTTAAGAGGGGTAGATAATTGGTTTTAGAGACGCGTGATTTTATTTGTTTTGATGTGGCTATGTTAATAGTATTACAAGTCCGTGAAAGTGATTAAAAACTATTAGACAAGAATTGAGAAAAGATTGTACAGACATAGCTTCGGGGTGATCTGATATACTGGTGGTTTTGCACTGTTTTAGTTTATATGAGTACTACGGAACATGTTTACTAGCAAAGGTATTGCGATAAGATCCGATGGATAACCGCGATTAATGATAAGTAAAGATCCATGAATTCATAAAAATCATCAAGGTATAAGCTAATGTTGATACATAAAGGAATTGTGTTAGATAGTTAAAATTACAATTCAGACTTTTCATTGTAAACCTATTTTCGTGGTAATTTGGATATAAGTTTCTCTTGTTTTGCAGGAAATCTGTCCCAAAGCTAGATGCGGAGATTTTGAGCGAAAAATGGCAGAATAGACCACCCTAACGAGCTTATGATGGTCCTCGTCGTGCCTGACGGTCCGTAGGTGGCATGTCAGAGAAGCTGCTTAAGGAAGATGGGGAATGTCTGACCAAGTGTGGGATACGAAGTTTGTGACGGTTTGTCTGGCTATGACGGTCCGTCCTGCAAGTTCGGCGTGAAGATCAAGAAAGTGATCCCAGTACCTCCAGATCCAAAAGTTGAATTATTTTGTGAAACGAAGACCCGCGAAGAACGGACCGTTGGTGCCTATGTACGGTCCCCGTCAACACGTTGCCGTCGAGAGGAATGAAGAAAGCATCAAAGAAATTTGCAAGCCAAGTAATGGGACTCACGAAGTCCAAACGGTCCGTTGCGACCGACGAGATCCGTCGCGTGGTCCGTCGACCCAGCCGCGTTTTGGCAACAGATTTCCAGTATTAGAATCCTTGTGTAATTAGTTTTTATTTTGTTTATAAATATTCGAAAAAAAAAACCTCATTTTTGAGGTTAGACTCTGCGATATTAGACATCATATTATTAGATTGTGTATTGTGTTTGATTTTGGAGATTCTGACAATGAATTTGATTGGTGATTAGTCAAGCAAATTTTCGATTTATTCTTCTCATTGAAGTAAGTACATGAATTCTTGTTTAACATATTTTGAATATTTGTTTTTATGGCTTATTAGGAACTACACTCCCTACTAGGGTTGTGGGAAACCATAGGCAACTAATGAGCTAACCTCGCTAAAATAACAATTCTAGAATTGTCTTGCATGTATTAATAATTCTTTCGCTTAAAGTCTTTTTAACGGATGACAACGTTAAACTCCGCTTTAAATCTCTATGCCGGAACCAAGGAGGTAGATAATAGAAAGAATTATTACATTCTTTTATGTTATAACTTAATTCTTAAATTCGGCTAGTCATTGATTTCGCACGTTAGGTAATACACATTAGGTCAAATATCTGAATACGTATTTCTCTAATTAATGAGGTAAAGATAAGGTTAGGAAAGAACACTATCATAAGCCGGACACAAGGTGCGGAGGTGAGATTTTCTACCTGAGCCTTGGACCAAGGATTTTAGAAATCATAACTTATCACTTTGCAATGCAAGTAGTAACTATGGAAGAATTGTGATAAGTTTGAATTATCACAAGTTATGAACCTGTGGATAACACGTAAAAACCCTAGTTACTTTGAATTAATTGAGTAAAAAAACAAAACAAAACAGCCACATAATGTGGGGGGAGCATCGAGTTGATTAAGTGGGTGGCGACTGTTTCCAATTCGTTCGCTGTTTATCCATTCATTAGTTAGAGTAAACCCCCCCTGTAAACATTACTAGTTTTTATTGGTGGTTCTAAGGTAAGAAAAGGAGGGGAAGTCACTGCCCCAGCAAAACGAGGACGCGAGGTAATTCACAGAATTTGAAGTTAAGGGTCGTAGTACTAATTTGTCCGTAGGAGGACTAGCCAAAACCAATCGACTAGAAATGTGAAATGGGAAGGAAATCTCATTACTTGACGCACACCCAAAGAAAGCGTATAACTGACTAGTCTCAAACTTGGAGACAAGAAAATAGGGGTCTGAGCGTAATCATAGTACCCTAAGTCTTAGAGCTTAAACGTGGAACGGGTAGTGGAGGGAGGATTTTGTCGCAAAAAAAAGAAAGATGACGGTTGGTAGCGGTGGCCAAAGGGAGGTGGGTGGTCTGGTAAAGATCTCAGCTGGCATCATAGTTTGTTACGAAATTTAATATTACAGTGTAATCCTTTAGCATTTAAAGGGGGGTGAAGGAAGGGGTCAGCGCTGGGGGAAATCAGGCATTAGGACGAGCACAGGACACCCCATGGGGAACTGGGTGCTATGCGGTGCCTCGTCAGGAAGAGTGGGTCACAGACCAGTCCGTGAAGCTGTAGATAGGGTGATGGGCCGTGGGGGTGTCGGGATTTAGTGTAAACTATAAGTAGAAAGCAGATCTGCTATTCGCCTATTCGTGAGAAACATGTGGGCAGTGACCGTAAGACTGGTAGGGTGGAGTCTAGGGTCGGATGGATCTACAAGGGGTGTGGAAGTGTGCATGTAAGGTAAGCGAATGTGAGTGGACTGGGGGTCAGGCTAGTCTCTTGGAGTGTGGTTATGCGGAGGTTATTTCGTACATTTGCATGTTCGAGTATTACAAATGTGTTGCGTATACAACTACACTAGTAAGGTTGATAGATGAGCAACGTAACACAACTGACACAAGAGAAGGGGTGGTGCGAGTACAAAGAAATACAACAGAGGTGGGGAGACGCGACCTGTGGAGGCTGGGGGAGGTAAAACAACAAAAGATGATACAATAAAAATGGGTCTTGGACTCGACAAAGGTGATTTTAACTCACAAGTGTAGCGCTATAGGGGAAGACGATGGGGGACCCTTAGGATTTCGGGACGTAGAACGCGTGTCGGAAGGGTGCATGCTTGGGCGCATAAGTCCAATAGCAGGCCCAAAACGGCCGGGTAAGATGACAGACGGACGGGAGGAGCAAGCCTGGGCGGGGGGAGGCAGGGGGCAAGGCAATAGCTCACGAAGGGGTGAGCCAGCCCAAATACGAGTTGGGCCGGGACGGGAACCGGGGAGAGGAACTCTGCGGGGCCACAACATAGCTGCACAACGCTCAGTGCGGCGAGAATTCTCAGTACGAGCTCATGCGGAAGTCTCATTCCTGAGAGGGACGCCCATACAATTCTATGCGAGAGCTAGAGAAGCCTCTAGGAACAAAGCACCGTAGCACCAAAAACTTGGAAAAAAAAGAAATACCAAAAATAGGTATCAACAATTTTTATGTCTTTTAGTGTGTTTGAATTATCACAAAATGGAAAATGCGAAATGAGTGAGTTGATAGTCAGTTATCTCGTAACTATTTTAAAACACTCATATACCTTCAAAGTAGGCGATCAAAAGTAGGTGTCTAGTTTTTGTGAACGACACTTATTTTTTGTACAATCGGGGAAAGGATAAGCACTAACGTATCATAGTACTGTGTGGTCAGAGGGGAAGTGAGGTGGGGGGTGGAGTCAAGCTGCTTGTAAAATATTAAGGGAATCCCCGATCTTGAGTGACACAATTAAGGAAAAAAAAACAATAAGAAATATTTTATTTCGACAGTTTCATCAAGATTCATTTTTCGTTCTAATTTTGGGCATGAAATAGATTATTTAGTTGGTGGTGTACTTATATTTTACAATTTCAAAATAAGCCCTTTTAATTTGATATATTTATTAATTAAAAAGACAATTGCAAACTTCCAACGTTCTACTGTTAACTAGTAAATTGTACAGTTTACATTGGACCGTTCTGCGGCCGTGCGATGCGAGAAACGATTTGCAGTTGGGAACAATATTGATAGAAGTAGTGTGATCTAAAATGGTAGTTAAAGAATGTAACACTGCAAGACAGGAATAATACCAGTGTAGGTGATTTCGTCTAAAATATTGTTAAGACCAAATGAGTGAAACCGGTAGAAGGCTGTCCCCCTAACAAACAGCGGGGATAAGTGGTGGGTGCGTAGAACAGTCTGAAATGGACAGAAAGAACTAACTAACAACAATTGAAAGGATTTTAAAATTAAATTTATTTCCAAAAATTGAAAATGATGTGGTGCTAGAGTCTAAATAAAGGAATTAAGAAATAAGACGTAGTTAACTGTTTTGTCTTCGCGCACTTAAAATAGTGGTATGTATATAGTATTATGGCATCTACCGTGTTTACACGAATCAGCTTGATACAATAACAATAATTTGTCTAAAATTAAATAACTATAGTTGTATAACAAAAGTGAAGGACGGGGGATGTGAGTATTTGTAAAATAGATAAAACTTTTTTCTTCTAGTTTATTTATTATTTAAATAGTTATTGTTATCGATTACAATATTAAAACTCCAATGATTTAGTAAGCAACCTCATTTGGGTATAATAAGATTCTAATAAGTTATGTAATCCAGGATCTCTTTTAGGTTACAATATATTTATTTTTAACTACTAAAAAGGTATTTATTTACCTATAAAAATGAAATTTCAACTCTCCACATGAAGTTTAATACTATAAAAAAAATAAACTTAAATGCTTTATATATGTATAATTCAAAACCACAAATTTAAAATTTAATAATTTAAACTCGAGCAAAATTATTAAATTGAAACAAAGATTTCATTATAATTACCTTATTTAATATTTAATACAAACATGTACCATGAAATTATTGTATAATATACAGTACAATTATTGCCTATTTATGTTGAAACTTAATTAATCAGCTATACTCAATAAAGTAACTCCTGAATATTTCTTTTAATATTTATAGTGAACTTCTTATTATTTCTATACGCACTTTAATAACCAAAAATACTAAATACAGTAAATTAAAGAAACAGAAATTTTTTTTAAAAAAAAATAACAAATTTAACTTTGTGAAAATCTGCAATTTAGTAATGTATAACTATTAGTTCTGATATTTGACAATTTTTTACATACTTATTTATCAAATTAAGATTCTAAATATTATTTGGAGCAATTTTTTAAAAAAATTATAAGGATAAAAAAATAATTGAAATTTAATATCTCGATATTTTTTTAATTTCATTATAGAATATTTTCAAAGCTATCTCCTCGTACTTAACTTCATATCACTCACAATTCTCGTAGTTTATCATATTATATTACTTATGTTGGTTTAAAATAATTTGGATATACATAGTCTGGATAATAATCATCTTTTTTAATCATTATAAAAATATTTTGATTGATTAAATTGTTAAAAATTATAATGAAGTTTTAATTTATTTTAATTTCTAACGTTTCAGCGAGGCATTAGTTCGGCAGAAGTACTATTGTTCTTTGAACCGTTTCTCATATTACATGGAAATTAACTATTCTTTTGTAACATGTCAGTCATGTTTGTATAAATCATTAGCCATAAATTATTAATTAGTATTTTATTAAGCTAACTAACAAATGAATATCATACAAATGTCTAAAAATAATGATATATTTAAAAATATGGAAATGTCTCATAAATACACTTTTTCAACATATCGAGATACTCCATTTATATCGTTTGAACAAATAGTAGACAAAGCGCAACAATAATTTTATGAATTTGATTTGGCGACTTTTTATTCTGTCAATTGTTTAAAGCAGTTGGGTAGAAAAAAAACATTCTTCTTCAAAAGTTTTGACAATAGGATTTTGAGTTGTTTTTTGTTTCTTTCTTTAATAAAAACTGTCTGTCATTTTTAATTTAATTGGTTGAAAAAGTTATTTTAGATAAAATACGAATTAGGATGAAACATGATATCACATGATTGGCAAAGGTTGTTTAGCGGAGACATTACAATGAAACACTGATATAAATGGGCAAACTACTTATCATTTTTAATTAAATCTATA
Source organism: Solanum habrochaites (assembly GCA_027704765.1). Taxonomy (NCBI): domain Eukaryota; kingdom Viridiplantae; phylum Streptophyta; class Magnoliopsida; order Solanales; family Solanaceae; genus Solanum; species Solanum habrochaites. The sequence continues at coordinate 56,195,761 of JAKWJA010002493.1, read as the reverse complement.
ATCAGCTCATACTTTTCCATATTTTTATTTTACATGCACTATGATTTAACATTAAGAAATGCAAAATAATAAAGATTCACAAATAGATACAAATAAATAGTACAATTTAATCCTAAAAATATTATTATAATGCCCCTAATTTAAGGAATAACATTCATATCCTTATTAATTGATCTGCTGGTCAGCTCACCTTTCCCTCATCTATTTAACCCCTCAGATATATACATTCCATATTAATGATTTCACGCCTCCCGTTTCTGTCGCTTCAATAATCACTCCTATATTAATAATTATGTAAGTATTACTACATTAATATCCAAAATCATTGAAGTTACATCATCAAACTAATCAATTCACCAATATCCTTCTTAGTAAGTAAGCTTTAAGTTTTTGAACTAAATCTTACAATCTAGTTTAAAGAATATTTAATGTTGATAAAATGAACAAATAGATTTGCATATAAAAATTTTATTCTCTTTATTACTCAAAGACTTTCAATACAAATACCATTTGCATGTTTTCCTTGCTTCTAAATTCTGAATAATTTTTATTTTTGTTCTGATATAATTGTTTTTATATGACGTGCAACACAAAAAAAAAATTACATTGTGATAAATTTGTAAAGAAAATGAAATCTGTGTTTTTTTTGTGTGAGTGGATAATTCTTGAGAGATTATGTGATGAGGGGAATATTGAATTAAGAATTTACATACTGTATATCTTTTACAATTTTTGTTGGGTTGGCGTATGTGTGGGAATTTGAATCTGCTAGTCGTTTTTCAAATAAGTTCATAAAAAACTTATACAACCTACATATCCATAAAATATAGTAAGTGATCAAATAATTAACAAGACGATAGAAAAACGTTACAATACTATTATATTAAATTTAAATGTTTATATAGAAAGTATGGAATGATGTACCTCCTATAAGCAGTGCAGAAAGGATAACACGGATGGTGGTGTGAAAATGAATATAAAAGAAGAATATTACTAACTCAAACGTAAAATAAGGGGAAAAGACGAAAATGTGAGGTACAGAGGTGTGTAGGATAACATGCGTGAAGGTCAAGAATGAAAATGCCGCAACAGGGGAAGGAAGGGGGACAAGGGAAAGAAGAGAAATGAAGGTAGGGGAAGAAAGTAAGAAGGAAAGCGAGAAAAGAAACCAAGTTGTGTGAGCAAAAAATTGAGGAGTGGTGCCGTCGCCTGCGTGAGGCAGTAATTGTGGCAAGGCGTGGTGTACCAGCGACAGGGAGGGGGGAGTTGAGGTGTGCAAATAGGGGCCAATAGAAGCTAATAGACGGGAAAAAAACGAAACGAAAAAGTACGTCGCGGCAGAATGACACGCTACGCCGACATGCTGCGGGACGCTGGCGACGGGGAAGCGCGTGCCCGAACCTATGGTAAATGTGAGTGACCGTTTCAGGTACGTCACGGAACAGGCAAATAGAACAAGCAAAAAAGAATGTGTGCAAGACAAATTACAGAAATAAGATTGCATAAACGAGGGGTCCGAGGGGGCTCTCGAGGTAGCACTCAGTCGTCAACAAGTGCCGGTCTTGCAAGGCCAGTGGCAATCAGGGGGGACATGGAAGGGTGGGCTGAGATTGACTGAAATTACAAAGCCACTTTATATAGTTGAAGATCGATGAACAATCGAAATCGAAAGTTATTATTTAGAGATGTCAATATACATAATATATGAATTTAAAGATGCAGTTAATAATGTAGTTTAAGTTTCTTTATATAGTAGATGGTTATTGAGAAGTTATATTGAAGAATATAAAGTTGCCTTATTTGTATTCATCTGTAACAATATATTTATTGTTTGGTATAAATTCAAATAAAAAATATTAATATATTTAGACTTTTTACGTAAAATATATACTCATTATCTATCTTGATTAAATAATTTATAAGAAATGATGTTATAGGTGAATCCTTCTGTACATATTAATTTAAAATTTAAGCTTTTGTATTTAAAATCATATATTTGTAGATAGATGATGTAATATGTAAATAATAATTTATAATTGATTATGTAAAATTATATTTATATACCGCATAATTATATGGGTCTAAATATAAAAAAATCTTAAAAATTATGGTATTGATAAATAATTTATTTGTCAACATTTAAAATATTTTGTAAAGGTTGAATCTATCGTTATAATTCACATGTTTCAATATTTATTTAAATAGTTATTTATTTATTAATTATTTTAAATGATATAAAATTTAAAATTCAAAAAAATATAGTAATAACACGTGTCATTTTTTCTTTTCCTTATGATAGATTTATAGATAGATTTACAGATTTAAAACATTTTTACTTTTTAATTTCAGAAATAAATTAATTTGTTAATTCAACATAAAGAAATTTTGGAACTGCCATTTTATTTTTCGAAAAAAGTTTAAATTTTTTTTTCAACATAAAACTTTTCCTGGATTACATGATTTTAAAAATTAACTAATTAGTAAATTTTTAAAATTCTAAAATTATATACATAGGTTATCTCTCATAGTATTTTTTTCATTTCTTATTTGTGCAAATTTATTAAAAATGGTGGATCGTTTGAAGAATATACTTAAAGGTATTGTTATTACTTCAGTAAAATCATTTGCTTCACTACAACGCTTCAAATAGCATATATTTGAAAGCTTAAATAGGAATGTTTATTACTCCTTCCATCTTTATTTATTTGTCAAATATTTCCTAATTTGATTTTCCTTTTTACGTATCGTTTTAGACAAATCAAGAAAGGACAATATATTTCTTCCTAGTATATCTTCAATTGTGTTATATTCTAGTAATATCTTTTACATTTATCCATTTACTTGTTCTTAATTGCTAAAAATGTGGGTGTAATGACTCGTATGTAATTGGGGCATTTGTGCTAGAAATAAATAATGCTATTTTGGTGTTCGATTAATTGCTCTATTGCTTTTGTAGTTCCTTGTTTCCATGTTTGATTTCAGAAATAGGTTCCATGAAGTTTGCATGTTTGAAAATTTTTGAGGGGTGATAGTGACACACATCTTAGCGTTATCCTCCGACGAACTAACTCAAACCAATTAAAATGGAGTGGAACTGAAGTTAATTGATATCTCCATCTTGATATTGATCAATCTCTAATTTGAGATTAACAAATGAAAGTTTAGGGTTTCATTGTTGGGTGAAAGACATCCTTCAAAGAGAGGTCTTAGTTAACGTAGTAGTTATTTAAATTTGTATGATTTATACAGAAGGAGATATCAAAATAAATTGCTTTGAAATCAAAAGATTGAATCAGCTAAACTTAAAGATTGACCAAGCCAACCAAAGCCATTTTCTACTATTTTTTATTAATTATTTTTTTTTTGGGGGGGGGGGGGGGGGGGGGGGGGTGAGTGTTATGAAGAATCTAAGGTCAATACGTTTTAAAAAAAAACAAAATCAAATTACCCCACAAGACGAGAATCTTATATGCCAAAAACCATCAAAGTCTACTTGACCTCCAAATCAAAGAATTATGAATTCTACAACGAGGACAACCTCTCTCTCCCCCCCCCCCCCCCCCCCCCCCCCCCAGAATTTCCAAAAAAAATAGGAATTAAATCATAAAATTAATGAGTAATTGATGTTAGAATAGTATCCCAAGATTAGATCGAGCAAAATCCTTTTGGAATCATCTAAAATTGATCTCCGGATATCCATACATCAATTTTGAACAATGGGCTCATAATTAGTTGAATATCATTCATCCCCTTTCATTCACCCAAAAGCAAAGATGTCTTCGTATCGGTGGGTTTCCTAAAGAGGAAAACAGTGGCATAAGTGGATCACTAACACATGTTTGACTTATACATGCATATAATGCTGGTTGCTAACAATTCCTTCGGCAAATGGAGACCAACGGTAAGATACTGTTACCTATTCCTATAATAGGATCGAGACATGACACGTGTATTTACACAAATACAAGTAAGCCTCAACTTATCCAAATGAATAAATCTGGAAAAATGTAATCAAAAAGCAGAACATCCCAAGGCGAAAACTTATTCAATCTATTCAAAACCCCAAGACCTGGTTGTCACCAATACAAATAACTAAAGTAAAATAAATCTTGAAAGATGTAACACTCCGAAAGTTCATGACTTAGTCTAGAGCCTCACCAAATGATCTAAGACTTCAAACACTGTTTTAAGAGTAAAATAAGGCATTGAAGCTAATTAGGAAGGGTTAGAGTCAAAACTTCAAGAAACGACCATGACGTCTGGAGACTAGTGAAATTGATGCTATTGTGCCTTGACATGTCTCATGGGGGTTTAAGAGCCAGAATTTAGTGAAATTTGGTGAAAAAGTGTGTTTAGGGTCTAAACGTCTGGGTACGACTCCCCAAGGATCACCTTAAGGGTGGAGAGGACCTACATTTAGACCTAAAAGCTGTCATTTGACAGTAGCCAATCGACGAACCGTCAATGGGACAAAGGCCCGTCGATGGTGTCATTGGTCAAGACTTAGATTTCTTAAAAGGGCTCAAAACCAAGTCTCTAATACAAACCACGGTTGATCGGGATATTCCTTGGTTGGATCGACACCTCATCGATGGGGAGTCGTCGATTGAGGACTTGGTTCATTGCCAAGTTTCTTTCAAGGTTAGTAAAATTAGTTAATTAATTAATTAGGGGTTAAGGGTAGGTTAATTATGTTTGTTAGGGACTATATAAGTGTTCCAACTCATTAAACTAACTTACCTCCTCTAAAATTCCCAAAACCCACTTAGCTCTAACTTCTCTCTACCTTCTCTCTCCCCAAACTTCAACCTCCATTGAAGAACACTACCACTCCAAGTCAAGATAGAATTCACCAAGGGTTTCATCACAAATTCGTGGCAAGATCATCCCTAAGATATTGTTTCTTTCACTCTTGGGATCCTTTTCCCAAGAGTCTCCCTCAACTATGGTTTTTCAAACCAAGACTAGGTTTTAAATTTAGACATGGGTTCTCTTTTCAAAAAGAAATTGTATTCAATTATGATGATTTATGGTCTTTTATAATTGTTTGACTAAGAATTGATGGTCAATTGTTGGTAATCCCTAGAGGTTTCCCCTTGAACCCTTATTCTTCCTTAAACCCTTTATGCCTTGAAATTCTATGGTAATTATGGAAGATGATGACTATATGATCATGTAGAATGTTAATTACTATGAATTATTTCTTGAATTTACCTTGTTTAAGCATGTATTATGTATTCTTTGGTAATTCAAGTATGTAGGCAATGAAAGGGCCAGAAGGTATGAAGATTGATTCTTATTGAATTCAATTATGAAATATGAGTTGCTTAGATAGTAATGCTCTTATCCCGAATGTGTGGTTGTGATGCTGATGACAAGTATGCCTCATCCTTAACCCTAGAAAATTGAACTAGCCATGAAGTACGTATGCATATAACGATATGATTATTACATGATTGAAAGTAGTTTTTCATGATTATAATAAAGTGTTAAGTGAAAGGCTTACTCACTTGATTTGTGGTTTCTAAAGTGAAAGGATTGTTCTCACTTGTGAAGACCTATGAGCTATTATAATAAAATGTTTACATATGGGTCTAGAGGATACTAATGTGAACCTTAATGATTAAATAAGATGATTACTAAAGGGAATGAAGGCTTAGCTTCGAAAGGGCATGTAAATGATATAGATTTATCAAGTTTAGTAAATCTGTCCTCCTACGTGGGTTTCTTCACGTCTAGCAAGTCTGGATTCCCAATATATGTGTTGTCTCATGAGATGGAATCATCTATGTCTAGCAAGTCAAGGTTTCTAGTCGCAATATCCTTGACCCTTAACTATGTGACCACAAAGGACTATAGCTTAGTGGATCCACCTAGATAGTTATGTATGATTGGTTACACCTTAGGCAAGTTTTAACCCTCTCTTTTTAGTGTGGGAGGAGAACACCGGATTCTATGTAGCTCACATGGTCTAATGTCTAAAGACATTCATTCTTTCCTATTATCACTTGAGATTATTGTTGTAAGCCTATAACGACATATTGTACTTATGTATGGGCTCATGCCCAAATTTTTATTAATCTTTAGAATGGTTTAATGTGAGACAAAGTATTAAATTAATTATTGTGTATTGATTATGTTTCCTAAACAAGAATCCTATGTAAGCTTCAATAAGCAAGGAGTCTATGTAAATTCCATATATAATATGTGAGATCTCTATGTATACCTTACTATGTAAAAGTTTTAAATTTTCCTCATTTTTGACATATGATATGTAATGATGAATGCGAAGGGCTAGTCTAAAATCTTTTCGAGGACAAAGATGCCAGTTACGTCTAGGGGGTGCTCCCCGATCGTGACAAACTTGGTATCAGAGAATGAGGTTGAAGTAATATTAGGATTGATGTCTCACTAAACCACATCTACATAGAGTCTTGTTCAAGGGTGTGTAGCGCACCACATTTATGAATGACAGGCTATGTGATGCTTAAGAAATTCTTATCTTCTTGATAATCCAATGTCTTGCCTCAAGAGTCTTGATTCTATGTGTCCTTTCTACTAATATCTTTCTTGTGTTTATGGGCAATGAATACAAGAAGGAACAACACGCGAAGGAACAAAGAGGGGAATGTGAATGAGGTGGTTCCCCTTCAAGCTCACCAAAACCCTAAAGTTTATATTGAAGAAGGCGCTATGTCTAATGTAGAGATAATGGCGGCCATTCATGTTTTGAGCTCAAGTGTTAGCTACTCAAGTTGCTAGGGATATTAGCATGCAAGTGAACCTTAATGCTAGCACCACCACATCGAGGATAAGGAATTTCACAAGGATGAATCCTCTTACTTTCTCTGTCTCCAAGGTGGAAGAAGACCCACAAGAGTTAATTGATGAGGTATTCAAGGTGGTGGATGTCATGGGTGTGACTTCTTAGGAAAATGATGAGAGGCCGGTTAGAGAAGTTCGGATTACTTGGGGGGCTTTCAAAATCGATTTTGTTGATAGGTTCTTTCCCTTTGAATTAAGGGAGAGAAAAATTAAAGAATTCATCAATCTTCGTGAAGGAAATATTATTTTGAAGGAGTATAGCCTCATGTTCACTTAAATCTCCAAGTATGCTCCTACTATGGTTGCAAATTCTAGGGCTAAGATGAAAAATTTTGTTATTATGTATCCAAACTTATGGTTAATTAGTGTAGGTCGGCTATGTTGATTTTTACCATGGAAATCTCTTGTCTCATTGTTCATGCCAAACAAATTGAGTACCAAAAGCTTAAGAAAGTTGGTAGGGAGTTGAAGAAGACAAGAGCTGAAGATGGAAATTCTTCAAAGCCTAGATTTTAAGTTCAAGATAAGCCAAGGTTCAAGAGAAAGTTTTCCAACCAAGGCTCTTCTAACACTCCAAAGGTCAACAAAGGTAAAAGGTATACACCTAATCTTCATTAGGTGAGAGGTAGTGGTCCCCGTGTTGCGAAGTCTACTTGTGCTAAGTGTGGTAAAAAACATGACGACAAATGTCAAATCAGCATGGGGAATTGCTATAATTATTGTAAGAGTGGCCACATGAATAGGGATTGTCCTATGATTAAAGTTAAAGGAAGGGAAAATACTCAACTACAAGCAAGTTCTCCCTATCTGGAATCTCCAAAGAAGAATCGCTTTATGCTCTTCGCTCAAGGGGTGATCCAGAGGAATATCCTAATGTTGTCACCGATATGTCACAATTTTATTTCAATGTTTATGCTTTATTAGATCCCAGTGCCACTTTATCTTTTGTAAATCCTTTAGTGGGCTTAAAGTTTGATCTGTTACCCAATCTTCTAAGTAAACCTTTTTCAGTCATTTGATCGGTGGGTGACTCAGGCATTGCTAATAGAGTCTATAGGAATTATCCTATAATGTTGCCCAATAGAGTTACTTTGGTTGATTTGGTGGAAATTGATATGATTAATTTCGATGTCATTTGGGGATGGATTGGTTGAACGCTTGTTTTGCTTCTATAGATTGTAGAACAAGGGTAGTCAAGTTCAAATTCCCAAATGAACACATCTTCGAATGGAAGGGGGGAAACTCAATCGCTAGAGGTCATATCGTTTCGTGAATCTAGAATCCAAAGTTCCTCCTATTGAGTCAGTCCCCATAGTGAAAGAATTTTTGGAAGTCTTTCTCAATGACTTACCCGAAATTCCTCCCAAACGGGAAAATGATTTTGGTATCAACTTATTGCCAGATACACCTCCCATTTTCAAGGTCCCCTTATCAAATGGGCTATGGCACGATATTGAAAGAGGCTAAAGGGCTCAACTCAAACCACTAGTAATAGGACAAACCCACTTTATTCAACTAGTATTTATGCATTTGGGGTGATCAGGTTTTTTGTTGTTTATGAAAAAGAGGATGGGGACCTTAGGATGTGCATTGATTTACCGTTCTAACCAATAACGGGCCACTATATAAAACAAGTATTCCCTCCCTAGGATGTAATTTATTTGATAACTCAAGGTATCAAGTCTAATTCTCAAAAATTGATTTGTTTTCTAATAGTCGGGAATATCACCAAATGGGTTCTCGACCGTCATGTATTTTGGGTTAATAGTGCTTCGGCAGCTTTTCTTAGATACTCATGGATTAGAAGTGTTCAGGGAATACCCTAGTGCCTTTTGTATTTGTCCTTCATTGATGATATGCTTTGGTGTATTCTTAAGGAATGAGGCGATCGAGCAATGGGACATTTGAAGGGGTTGTAATTGAAAATCCCTCCAAGGATAACAACAAACTCTTTGAATAATATTATGTAAGCGTGGAGTTTTTTTTTCCGGTTTGAGATCGGTTGCATTTTTTCTTGGTCATGTTATCTCTAGTGAGGGTATATAGATAGGTCCAAGGAAAACAGAAGCGGTTAGAAGTTGGCCTAGACCTTTGGATACAACCAATATCCAAAGTTTCTTGGGTTTGGCTGGGTATAATAGGAGATTTGTTGATGGGTTGCATTCCATTGATCTCCTTTTGAACCAACTATAAACTTAAAAAAAAAACCTGAAAGTGAGTGGTCTAAGGCTTGGGGGAAAAGAATTTCTAAGGGTGTATAGCGAACCATAAGGCAGTGAAAATAAAGGCAAGCTATGGCAATAGGTCATGAATGGGAGGGTGACCTTTGTTTCTGAGAGCGAGTGTTGAAAAGTAATCATTATCCTCAAAAATTGAAATCATTGTGTGGAAAAAAGGAGGATTTTGTTTTTATTAGTGAAAGACACTAGTTCGCAATACTCCTGGAATTGTTAGCACCTCAGTGAGAAATTTGAAAGAGGATAGGTGTTAGTGCATGGGTCGAGTCATGGTCATGTTTTTGTATCCACATTTAGTTCAAGCCTACTAGTGATTAGGCATTGCATAGATTTTGATGAGATTAATCGGGATGATTAGCCAAATGATTGAAAAGATGAAACATGGATTAACTATTGTACAAACGATGTTGTATTGAGTCATAGTGTGTCGCTTGAGGACAAACAACGAATTTAGTTGGGGTGGTGATATTTACGTGGTTTCAACGGTTAGGTATTATTAATACTTTTTCCTAGTTAGTTGCTGGGTGGGTCCCCCCAAAAGCCGTTTTCTGCTACTTTTTATATAGTTTCTTTTTATTTTCTTGAAGGAATCTGTTCCAAAGCCTGGGATTTCTATGCCCCGGAGTAGTTTGAGGCGAAATATTATTAAAAAATGCAAAGAGACCACCTACAGAGCTTATGACGGCCGTCGTGCATTGTGACGGTCCGTAGGTGGCAGCGTAGGCAGATGCTAAAGGAAAAAATGGGGGAAGTTCTTACCAAGTGTGTGGTTACGAAGCTTGTTGGACGGTCCGTAGTGTCTAGACGGCCGTTCATGCAGGTTCGTCCATGAAGTTCAGAGAAGGATCCAGTACCCATATTTCAAGAGTTGTGACGTGTTTTTTAAAACGAAGGCCCTCCGACGGACCATTGTGCCTCTGACGTCTGTCATAACTTGCTCCGGTCAGAGGGTAATGAAGAAGAGCAGCTGAAGTAGGAGAGAAATTGCATAAGTATGGGGACGGACGGAGTCATGACGGTCCGTCTCACGGTTGACCATGACAATTCGTCGCGGAGTCGGTCGACCCAGACAGCTGTTTTGGCATAAGATTTTACAGCAAATCTAGACGTCATTGTTTAATGGTTTTTTATTTTTTTTATAATATAAGTTCAAAACCAAACCTCGCCACTTTGCTGTTAGACTATGGATTTGTTAACACATCATACTATTAGGACTGTGGGTATTAGTGTGAGATTGTTTGATAATTTATTAGATTTTGATTATCATTTGATGTTGGTGAATTTGTGTGATTAATCAAAAACAACAACATTCGGATTTTTACTCTTTCTCATTGAAGTAGTAAAATCTAGTCATGAATTCCTTATTTGATTAAATTTGGAAATTGGATTAGGGGACTATGGGTAAATAAACTCCATACCTGGCCGTTATTGGGAACCATAGGCAAAATAAATGATATGTAAAAAACCTAATCAATAACAATTCTCGAATAGTGTCTGCATGTATTTAATAATTTCTTTCGCTTAGGAAGTCGTGTTTCCGGCCGACCCAACGTTAGAAACTCGGTCTTAAATTGCTTACTTGCCGGCCCACCGGAGGTGATAAACTTAGTTGATATTTTTAGAACTATCTCAACTATAGATTTAGTATATACCCCACCCCACTTAATGGTTTAGTATTTGATTCGCGTCACAGGCTGTTTCTTTACTAATAACTTGTCAAATATCAAAGACACGCCATTGCATTTTCACTACCCCCCCATGAGGGTGTTAATAGTTATAAGCGCGTAGCGAAAGCATTTTTTTTCTACTACGTGTTAAGGACCGTGATATTTTACAAATGGTGCGGATGTGACGATTTTGTTCAGTCAGCCCATTGTTTATTCTTTTTAAGGATTAGAAATACCCATACTTCTCAATCTTTGTCATTTTCGCAAGTAGTAGGAAACGATAGTGTTACAGTTAGAATATAAAGTTATGAAACCAGTGGGGATCCACCACGACCTCAAACCGATACTCCTTGATTCAATTGATTAAAATCCAAATGTCAAAGAGGTAAGTGTCTCTTTCAATGTTGTTGTTAGTTATTTTAAAGTCATTTAGTCCCAGTGGTCATGAACCACAATTGAAGGAGGAGAGGGCACGGTTAGGAGTTCTATTTCTTTGTTCGGTTGTTTTATATTACTTGGGGGTCTTTCCAACTTTGTTGGCTTATGTGAAACAATGATAACAAGAGATTTCCATGGTAAAAACAAAAGGCCGACCTACATAATAATTTCCTTTCCTTCTCCCATAAGTTTTTGGGATTCACCCAATAACAAAAAAAATTTTCATCCATTAAGCCCTTAGATATTGAAACCCATAGTAGGAGCATCTTGTCATTGATTCTCCATGTTGAACATGAGGTATTACTCCTTTCAATTCATTTTCCTTCGCGAAGAAGATTGATTGAATTCTTTTAATGTTTTTCTCCTTAATTTCCATAGGGAAAAGAACTATCAACAAATCGATTTTGGAACAGGCCCCCCAAGAATCCGAACTTCTCTACACCGGCCTTGCCTTTTCATCCTTCAATTGCTCATACAATTCTAAATGAATGAAAAAAACTAACACAGTGAAGAACACTTAATAGTTTGAATGTTGGATTAATTCAATAATCAAAGTTGATACTAGGGGTTTTATGTGGTTCCCCAAGGTTCATACTTGATAATTCTAACCTAACAATTCTTTCTTACTGTATCTGTGCTTTGCGCATGCAACAGTGAACTGTTATGTATTGTAAATTCCTTGGTCCGGCACTAGAAAATCTTCACTCCGCACCCGTGCATGCGGCTACCGCGTGTTGCTTCCTACCCTAAGCACCTCACCATCACTTCAAGCCATCGTATCGTCGAATATTGACTCTAAGTTAATAAATCGTACCTTAATCCAATACTGCTATTAGATAAGTATCCACTAAATCTATTTAATAATTCTTTTCCTAGTATCTACCCTCCTTGGTCGGCATCGTAGCATTATTTATGCATTACACGCGCCGTTTTTAGAGACGCCCCCCAACACCGTTCGGCCACCCCGTTAATTAAACAAGAATTCTAATCGCGGAAGACCACTCCTATATTTTCCCACCCCACACCATGCAGGAACTATTCTAGAATTGTATGTTTTAGTTAATGTGTTATCTAATTATTTTGGACTATGGTTCCCACAACACCCCTAGTTATGGGATGTTTTACTTACCATGTCATGAATCACAATATTCAAATATAGTAAATAAGAATTCAGTACTTACTTCAATGGAAAGAGTAAAATCCAAAAAGTTGCTTGATTAATCATCCGCGAATGTCACCAACAAGCATGATAATCAAAAAGTAAAAATTGTACAAGAAGTTGCTACACGAATACACACAGCTATTTAGTATGATGTCATATCATCCCGAGTCCTAACCTCAGAAAAACAAATTCGACGGCATTTTTGAAAGTTTATAAAATTAAAACCTAATTAAACAAGGACTCTATTTGTTGAAATCTGACCAAAATCGGCTTTGGCTGGGGGTCGACGGACCTCGGACGGATCGTCATGGTCTGACGGGACCGTCATGGACTTCCGTTGTTCCATACTTATGCAATTTCTTCAGCGCTCTTTTCATTACCCGAGAAGTTATGACGGGGACCGTCATAGGCACAAATTGGGTCCGTCGAGTGGCGACTTTCGTTTCCACCAATCCCTTCAACTTTGACCAAATGTGGGTTACTGGGCATGGCAACTTATCTGAACTTCATGAAGACAACCGGCAGCGAACGGGGTATACGATAAGAGGGAGTCCACGTTCGCGAACCTACAACTTGTTCCCTCACTTCCCATCTGCTCCTTCATGCAGTTGCCACTACCGCTGCCTTCCCCCGAGTCACCAAGCAAGCACCAGTCCGTATAAGCTCCGTTAGGTGTCTCTTTTGCATTTTTCGCTCAAAATCTCCGCATCAGCTCCCCTTTGACAATTTCCTGCGAAAATCATAAAGAAAGAAACTTCTATCCCCATCGCTCAAACGGCTTTGGACACCAAATCTAAGGCAAAAGTACTAATAATAGCGTGACAACCTCCCGCGTATATCCCCACCCACACAATTAAAGTTCGTGGTGTGTATTTATCAAGCGACGCCCTATGACTCCATACAACATTGTGTTGACACACGCCTATACATGTTTGTCCTCCTTCCTTTCCTAAACACCATTGGTCTAGTTTATCAAAATCCCCGATTAATCCTCCTAACATTTCTCATGCATGCTTACACTTTAGGCTTGAAAACTCATGTGGCATAAGTATATTTCTATCCGATAACTGCCTATTTTTCCCACCCTTGCCACTAACAACTATCATCATTCAAAGTCATTATGTGGAGGTGCTAAACAATTACGGTGGTATTGCAACTAGGTCCTCACTTCCAAAAAACACCAATTCCTCATTTTTTTTTTCACAGATTGATTTCAATTTGAGTTATACCAGGCATTTACTTTTTAAACACTCGCTCGTCCTAGCATTAACAGTCTACCTCATTGCATATCTATTTTTTGTGCAATAAGCTTGTCACTTATTTTCCCACTTGACTAAGTTCGCTATATAAAACCCCCTCTTTCTCTTCGGACTCACGATATGGATTCCGGGCCTTGTAATAGCCGCTCAGGGTAGTAGCGGTATATTTTAGGTTTATTTATGATTTTTGCCCCCCCCCCCCCCCTTGGACATTATGTCACGGCTAACCCTTCCACTTATATCACTGTATCTTGACCCCAGTGTTTCTCAGATTCCACTTCACTTGATATTTTTCTTTCTCCTTCCTTCTCTTCCTTTGGGTCAGTGACAGGTCTTTCTCTCTTCTTGGTTGCATTTTCTTGGATATTTTTCTTTTTTCCCTTACTTTTCTTTCCAACTCCAAATCTTCTTGAGTTCACTTTTTACTTTTGTTCCAGTCGCTCTCTTTGTTCTTTCAACCACTTTCCCGAGCATTCCTCATAATAGCAACCCTCAACTATGGCTTTTCGATGAGTCAAGGTCCCACCCTACCAAGTTGGGTCGGGCCATTACAACGGTTGTTTTACTGCTATTAATTAGGCCACCCTCAACTTATGTTTGGGGTAAGCTTGAGGGCACCATGGTCCAAGGAGGACCAGGGCCACACATAGTTCCCAGAAAAGATCGGTTGGGGTGAAAAAGAGATGGTCTTATTTTAAGCTCAGATCATTTGGCATCAAAGAAGGAAAAAAAATTCTTTGGTCTTTCTTTCTATTGAGAGCGAAAAGATGGGCTATTATTGAATAAGGGCCCTATGATTCCTTTCCTAATTGTATATTACAGCTTACTTTTAGCAGGACGAACCCAACCAGGAAAGTTCTAGCTCAGGTACACTAGGGACCTTATTCGTCCCAATTGCCCTCACACTCACTGGAACATCTCACAGTATCCCAGTATTCTACCACCTACAACCAGTCTTGACGGAATTTTAAGGAATTAGGGTAATGCATGGTGTTGTAAAACTATATGTAATGTTTTATAGCCATAACTACAATTACAGTTGCAATATGCCTAGCATGCATATGTTTATTCAAGTTTATCGGGAATTCATTTTAAGCCATGATGATCCAGAAACGGAATTATTTTTAAAAACCCTATGTACAAAAGATTTACCTGTATAAACCCATCTTGCCACGGTTCAACAGATAATTATAAGTAATCAGTCTTTTGATGAAAAAGAACACAGGCAAGGGAAAAACCCCCCAAAAGAGGATAGTGGAATTGGGCTACTCAGACTTCCCCTAAAACACTCTCCACTTCATTTACCCCACCCCCAACAAAAAAGCATGCTATTGTCCCCAATGCATTAAAAATTTTTAAATACTAGAGTGGTAGGGGTGAAGCAAACCTGTGGCGGCCAAAGCGCCGTCGATCAGGCAAAGCTGTGGGTCCTGGTTCCCGGAAACCCACGTCCTTACAATCTGGACACCCTCAGTAGTTGTCCTCAGCAACAACCGCAATATAGTAGTGCCTCCATGCTATCTCCACAGTACGGGAAGCTAGGACGCCCCCAGCCGCTAACTCTTTGATGTCTCATATGTTTTTTCTCTACTGCGCCCTCCCCTACTCAGCAGTGAGGCTATCCTCGCACCGGGCCTCCATTATCGGTGCTCCTTCTTCCGTGCTAGCGCCTATCCTCTGGCTCGGACCCCTAAGACTATGGGCAGTCTCCGAGGGGGACGGTTGGTGGAATCTCTGATTTTCCTTCCTTTGGGTGGCGCAATACGGGACCCTTCTTTTAGTAAAAACCACGCCTTTACAGTTAAAACCTACCCCTCAAAAAAAACAAGGGGCTGCTAGGCAAATTGTGTCCTCAAAGGTAACAGCAAGGGGCCTCAGGACCTTTGCACCTTAGCCTTAAGAATATGTCGCTATCTGCCCACGAAGAATGTCAACTGCAGCTTGAAGAGTCGACCACATCCAACGGAGGGGCTGGTCGAAGCTACAACCTAACTCGAAGGCGTCAAGCGGGATGTAAACTCAGCGATCTTACGCTCTGTATACTGTACCATTTTCTGCTTCTAGACGCTCTTCTGACTCAGTAATCGACTTCGCATACCAACGGCTGGTGGATATGATGCGAAGTTGCTACCTTTGTGCCTCCAATTTTTGGAACCCTAAGGCAGCGGGGACCAGTGCGGTTAGAGGGGCTCTTTGCGGAGGAAGCTCGGGCAGTCGCTACTACCCGGATAGATCCCTCGACGGGGTAGTTGTCAGGGACGCGCGCCTGTGTAGCCAGCGGGCCTTGGTACCGTTATCAGCCAAAGTGTAGCATCGCATCCCCAGTGGGGGAGGGGAAGTTGGACTGGGGCCCACATGCGTGAAGCCCACTCATTGGGATCATTCTCTGATGAGGCCGACGTCAACAGTGCCTGTGGGGGTCTTGAGCTGGATCTTAGTGCCATATAGGCACCCTAAGGACCTGGCAGAGAGCAAGAATCATGCACACGGGAAAGGGTTAAGTAGTAGTGAAATTTGAAGCCTCTCGTGCATGATGCCCCTAGAAGCCACGTGGAGTCCACTCGGAACCCGGGCATCATCGCCGCCATCAAACACGGCTTGATCCCATGTAACGATATTATCAGCAGGCTGTGGGGAAACGGAATTATGGGTACGTGCGGACAAGGGCCAGCCACAGAAACATCGCGTGATGAAAGATGAGGTTGGCCTTCTTGATGGACCCCTTTGGCCCTCCCAGTTATCACGGTCCCATCACCCCTCTCAGCTATACTGACAGTGCAGGCCATTCCCACATATTGGTTCGGTCTCTTCTCAGTGAGGCTACGCAGAAAACTGGCATCTTTAATAACTATCTGCCGGGTAGTAGAACTCGACAGTTGATGGTGCGGGTACGAGTAGCATTCAACACCCTCGCCCGTATACGAAAACCGGCGGCCATGGATAGGGCAGGGGGGGGGGGAGGGAAAATGTCAACTTGTTCGCCCGTACCTCGGACCTTGCTCCAATGGGGCCTGTCCTCTATTGGAGCTTTTGGCAGCCCGCCTATCTATCTGCGATCGGAGAGTCTCTAAGTTACGGCGGCGTAGAACTCTCGAACCATTTCTTCACTGTAAGTCCCCCAACGGACCTGTGCTGTCCACTCCAAGCCGATACTGGTGGAATGAGATCTGTAGGATCTCAAGGGCATCTCGGGAGGCTCCCTGTAAGGGACCCGCCTTCTCCAAGGGTGAGTCGTTCGAGTTATCACCTCCTTTATCAGTCAAGGAACTTGGAATCGGAGTAAAGTAGAACTGTGAAATTGGTCGTACGCACAACACCGGTTGGATGGTTCAGTGCTGCGGTGGGACCTGAGTTGGTGAAGGCCTGATCCGTAGATTCTGAACTGTCAGCCTCATCGGACGGGCCGACGCTTGCACAACGGTGGGAGGGTTCAGAACCTTAGGCACAGCCGGAGGCTTCCTCGGAAACCATGGATTGATACTCCTAAGGACCCCAGGGATCGCCTCTTCGTCATTGTGGCTGACTAGAGGGGAGATGGTTGTGTCCGGTCAGTGGCCCGCTCCTCATCAGACTGGGGCATGGAGGCTCTGTGACAACGCCGGGACGCAACCTTTTGGTTGTGCTCTAGGAGCAACGTGCAGCACGGTGAAGGGGTGCCTTTGGAAGTGCCTGGGGGCACATTACTCAAGGTCAGGCTTATCATCAGAGGCACAATTGACCATGCGGGCAGACGGGGCGACAGACTTAGATTCGCCGCGTTTGCGTTGTAGATTCGGTTCTTGAGGGTGCCACGTCAGATAGAGTAACCTGTAAAGGATGAATTTAGGTACGAAGTAGTGGCAAACAAGACAAGCAAAACCCATACAAAAACAAAATATTGAAATAGTAGGTCATTGCTATAGAAACAGTGATAACACGATTTGGGTCATTTTTGTTTGGTGACGGCTCGGTTTGTGTACCCCCTATTGACGGGGACCGTCATGGGCTCCGTCGTGTATTACTTAAACTATGTATATATGGAGAATACTCTGAAAGGAGAAGTCTTGGACTAGTATGACGGTTTATGTGCAAGTACGACGCACAGGTATATGACGGTCCGTCGTAGGTGTCCGTCGTTAGGACAAATTGGAAAAAAAAAAAAAAGTATGGAGGACCAATAGGATGACGGGGTCTCTGAACCGTTCAGACGGGTCATGAGAAGGATCGTCGTGGGGTATGACGGTCCGTCACATGTGTCCGTGAGAAGGAAACTTGAAACAAAAGTGAGGCGACCTAGGAAACATGGTTCTGTAAACCAGAAAAACGGTTGTGTCCCCAGGAAAAGGACCATTGTGAGGACAACGGGTCATCACTTGTGCCGTTTGGGGGACCTTAGAAAAAAAATGTAGAGACCCTAAGAAACAGGGTCTCTGAACAACCAGAACAGTTGTGCAGGACGGACCGGGCTGCGGTCGTGGGGTTTTGACGGGGTCCGTCACAGTGGTCCGTTGAAGGACACTTAGACAAAAAATGGACAATGGGGAGTTAGGGCTTTTGGGAACGGACCGTACAGACGGTCCGTCCGTGGGCACGACGGTCCGCATCGGGGTCTGTTCTGTAATCAGTGACAGAAATGGGTACCCCATTAATACACCGGATGAACCCAAAATTTAACTTGTATGTGTTGTACATACATTTATCTAACCAACTACCTAGGAAAACTAGCATGCCAAAAGCACCTATGTTACAATGTTGTAAAACATGGTAATTTTGAACACTTTTACCTAGGTAGACAAAAATGTATATTATAAAAGAAACCAACATATGGACTCAAGAACTAAGGTAAGTGACTAAACTAAATCAACAAAATGCAAGAGATAACTGAGTTAGAAATTAGAGACACATTACTTAGGAATTGGAGAAAAACAGTGGTGAAGACTCGGTGGTCAAGGAAGGACACCAACAGCCCCCCCCCCCCCAGGCAACTCCGAATCGTAGATGACACACTTTTAGGGCTTGGAGAATTGTCCGGGTGGGGGGGGGTGACACATGACCGGTTGATGAGGGAGAGGATTGTGGGGAAGTTAAGTTGAAACGAAGAGGGGTAATGGCGGGGAATAATGACAGGAATGGGGGTGAAAATGGGTGTTTGGTGGTTTTTTCAGCAACATGGTGAAAGTTTATAATAAACTTTCAACGGGGTCGGGTCGGGATTGCCTCAAAATAACGCCCATGGATTTCCTAGATGATGGTCCGTCGCAGTTTGACGACCCGTCGGTGATCGTTTTCAGTAGGTGTGCCCTGTTTGAAATAACAGAGAAAAACTGTATTGGTACACGGAGCCATAGGACGGTCCATCCGCAGACGCAATGGTCCGTTTTGTTGTATCCATCGTGACTGCGAGCGAGTAATTTTCTGCAGCATTCTGTGGATGTGCTGCAATTTTAAAATCCATTAGTATTATAAAATTGCTGACCATTACTAAAAAAGACTATAAGTATTGGGTTGCCTCCCCCAACGAAGGCCTGATTTAATGTCCGCGGGCACGACTGTGACTGGGGACACTTGATTCTCAGCCTCTCATTCAAGATGGTTTGCCTCTTTACTTTATTCCCCCGATGCTTCTTGCCCAAAAGACGAGCGAGTTTTATTCGTTCTCTATTAACCTCAAAAACCAACCAACTTCCTCCCTTTGGATTTAAATCATACTGTTTCCATGAGGGCACAATCTTGGGTGAATAATAGTAAGGGCCAGTCCATTTGGACTTGAGCCTTGCGAAAGACAAGGTGACAAGCACTGATAAAAGCACCTAAATCCCAATCATAAACCCTTGTTTTTTGACTTTTTGTTCCTTTTCCTTATTCTTTTTTTCTTTGGGTATATGACAGATACATTGGAGAGCTCACCACTCTGCCCTCATGTTCTACAAATATTGCAGGTCGCTTCTCCATATTCCAACCGAAATTGTCATCTGTCCCTTTCTCCATTCACTAAGGCTCTACCTGTAGAAAGGAAATGCCTTCCAAGAATATAGGCACTTACAAATCGACCCCCACCAATAAAGAATAAGAAAATCAGCCGGAAGATGAATGATCCACTTTACTAGCACATCATGGGAGTTATCCCTATAGGCCGTTTCACTGTACGATCAGCCATCAGTAGCCGCATCACAGTGGGTTTTGGATCCCCAAACCCCAAACTCTTTGTAAAATTGAGAGGGGCATGGAGATTTATTGCTTGACCCCCCAGATCACATAAGCTTTCACAAATGTAATGGACCCAACGCACAAAGGAATAGTGCCGGCCACCCCGGATCTTCCATTCTTTTGTTTAAGAGGGATCTTGTAGCAATAGCTACTACAATGTTGCCGGTCTATCATCACCCCTCCAAAGTGACCGTCTGTCTTGGTGACCAATATCTTCTCAAAACTTGGCCTAACCGGGATCTTTGTTCTAGGGCTGTTCTACGAAGGGACATTGATAGAAAGCTGCTTCAACATTGTTATTGAAAAGCCGGAATTACCAATTCTCGGTCTTTTTCACTAATCTCTTGAGGAAGGTTGTGGTCGGCCCTAGGCATGGGAATTACTTCATAGGTTACTTATGCAATCTTTTCCTTTCATTCCTTTAATTTCACCACTACCCTTTACATCTTATCATTATCCTTTCTCACATTTTCCTCAGTAGACGGCAAGGTGGGGTAAACGGTTTGCTTTACCGCCCCCGCGTAGTGATTGCCATACAGTGTGCCTCATTCTTTGGATTTTGGACAGTGTGCTAGGAAGAGTGGACAGTTGCCAGGTGTTCACTATCGCGATTAATGGGCATTTGAAAACTGATCGCTTAATCGAAATTGCATGTGTATCAACTTTTTGCCAATACTAGCTAAATCCACCTCAACTCTTAATGTGCTCAGCAACTAGCATCAAACCTCCTAATTATTTTGTGCAAACATGAATCCTTAAATCGCACCATAGTATCTCCCCATGCTAGGAGTAACTTCACGGGATTTTAAGGAGGGACATGGGCCCATTCCTGTCGTTCTATAGACATAGTTCCCTGTTAAAATTTTGTCGCGGGTGTGGTTCCATCTCGGGGACATAATGACCTCGTTGTGTTTACCCATAGTTCCGACCTTGGTTCCCTGACTTGGCGCCAGTAGTTATTCTGATTTGAGGCCTGGACGCTTGGTCGGAAAACCCCCCCCGTCTGCTCATTTACTTGCATAAGGGTCCTCCGCTTAATAGCATTCAATCATTAGGACGGTGGTTTTAGCCCAAGTAGTGAATGGCATTTATCTTTTTGCACCCCTAGTGACATGTTTCGCGTACCACCCAAGCTCAGTTCTCATATGAGCCATTTTCTTCCGAATCTCATATGTGGCAGGTTGTGAGGGACTGCACTATGGTTATGAAGGTGTTTTCCAGAGTATCAGACTTCTAGTACTCAAGATTTATTTGTTCGGGAGATTTTCTCTAATTTTTCGAGCGATATTCAGAATAAGGAACCCCCATCAAGATCTACCTGCATATTGTCCCACACCGCTTTATTGTTATCATCCTGTCCACCGATAGAAGTATGACTTCAAGGAAAAATATCCATATATACGGTGATTTGGAATCAATTTCAAGAATGAGGGAATCTATCCCAAGAATACTCACTGACTCTCCTAGGTAGGCCACAAACGGTTAGCACTCTATCCTTTGTGGTTTAGGTTTCTGGAGGACCGGATAGTAGCGTTTCTAAAGAAGGACACCCTTGTTGGTTTCCAAGTGAAGATTAAGTTGTAGATGGGCAGCTGAGTTGAACCACCACAGCTAGCCTCTCGAGTCAGTTGACGAGAGAGAGAGAAAACACTATGAGACCTATACATCTAAATCCAATCAGGCTCCTACACAACTTTTACACACCGCCCTACCTTAGGCTATATGGGAATGTGGATGCTCAAGAAGGTAGGACCTGAAAACAAAACATCTGCAGTGAGCATGGTGCATCAGGCTAAAGTTACCACAAAAGTGTGGCGTGGTCGGGCAGAGGAGGAAAAACAGAGGACCATCGGAGTGGCTATTTATCATAGCCTTCTGTGTAGCTTGGGGCCGTGGTACGGAGATTTTGTCCCCTCTGTTGGTATTCACAGGAGCATGGGTGGTAACATCTGACCATAAACATCAACTGGGCTGGGATGTTCTGGTTCGGATCATCATCATGTATTTCCAAAGTTTCGATTAATTATTGAGCACGTGTACTCTCTAAACTCGTGATCGTAGGGAAAAAGGGTCTTCTTCCTCTCCGTGTATTTGGCATACAAGGAGGGAACGTTTCTAAACAAATTCAAAAAACATAAAAACAAAGTAAATCAAGAAATATCAACTAAAATATAGTAATAAGTTCACGTTACAATCTAAAAAGCTATATCGTGGCAACGGCGCCAAAAAATTTGATACGGCTCACAACTTTACTCTCAAATAAGAAGTATAGCGGTCGGGGGGTTATGTCAAGTAAATATACCCAACTAGGAGGTTGGTCGTTTCCACGGCGGAAAATAGTCTAGACTTAACTTCAACCTGTATATTACTATTGTTTGTCATGACTTCCTTGGAAAGTACAAACAATAGAAGGGGGGGGGGGGGTTCTTGTTTAATCTCTTAAATGAATTAAAAAATAACTACAACACATTGCAAAGAGACACTATAACAGCTTGAAGGTAGGCTTTAATCAATTAATCAAAAGTTAACTAGGGTTACGTGTTCCCCACGGTTCATAACTTGTGATAAATTCTAACTATAACTTCTTTTCCTAGTATATTGCATGCAAAAGTGATTAAGTTAGGTATTTCTATCCACCGGGCCGGGCATCTCGAAAATCTATCGCACCTTGGTCGGCTACGTTGTGTGCTTTACTAACACTTAATTTCCATATTAAGATCGTATTCGATATTTGACTAAGTATTACATCGTGACCAATCAATGCTACGCATTAGATAGTATACCCTACTTATGTTAATAATTCTTTTTCTTATTAGCTACTCTTGTCGGAAAGTAGGCATTAAGGGCGAGGTTCTAAACGTTTGTCCCTTCGTTTCATAAGAATTCTTAGCGAAAGAATTATTAATACATGCAAGACCTATCTTGAATTGTGACTTTCTAGTTAGGTTTTATCCATTATTTGCCGATGGTTCCCCACAACCTAGTATGGAGTCCTTAGTTACCCATAGTCATAATCACAATATTCAAAATATATCAAATAAGAATTCAGGTACTTTACTTAAATGATGAAATGGTCAACAATCTTGATAAAAGTTTGCTGATTAATCACCAACATTAATGATAAATCAAAATTTCTAATATTATAAGAATTCTCACACTAATACCCAAAGTTAACTAGTATGATATGCTAAACAAATCCAGATTCTAAACATCAAAAAATGAGGTTTTTTCGAAACTATTTAAACTGAAAAATTAAAAAACCAATTAAACAAGGACTCTTATTTGCTGGCAAATCTACCAAATACGCAGGATGGGTCGACGGACCCTCGCGATGGACTCGTCATGGTCACGACCGGGACCGTAATGGACGCCGTCGTACCCATACTTATGCAATGTCTTCAGCTGCTCTTCTTCAATTAACTCGACGGCAGTATGAC
The DNA here is from genome assembly GCA_027704765.1 of Solanum habrochaites. Classification (NCBI taxonomy): domain Eukaryota; kingdom Viridiplantae; phylum Streptophyta; class Magnoliopsida; order Solanales; family Solanaceae; genus Solanum; species Solanum habrochaites. The sequence continues at coordinate 56,172,550 of JAKWJA010002493.1, read as the reverse complement.
GGACTGTCATGGCACAAACGGTCCGTCGAGGGCCTTCGTTTAAAACACTTCCAAATCTTGAAAATATGGGTACTGGGATCCACTTCTCTGACTTCCCTGACGAAACTGAGGAAAGGGCCGTCATAGCCACGACGGACCGTCACAAAGCTTTGTAACCCCCACTTGGTCAGACTTCACCATCATACTTCAGCAGATGCATTACGCTGCCACCACCTACGGACGTCACAAGACACGACGGGGCACGTCATGCTCAATAGGTCGGTCTCTTCTGCATTTTTTTTTTTTTGCTCCCAAATCTCTCGAATTAAGCTTTGGAAAGATTTCCTGCAAAATAAAAAGAAACTTATATAAAAATTATCACAAAAAGGCTTTTGGACACACTAAATTTAAGGAAAAAGTATTAATAATACCGTGAAACCACGGTATATCAGAAGAAGATTTTAAAAGTTGAAAGATAAGATTACCTCCGCTCTTGTTTTGACCTTATTAGGGGGCACCAAGGTTTTGTAGTGTATTGTGACGCTTCTCGAGTAGGTTTGGGTTGTGTCCTTATGCAACATGGTTAGGTGATAACTTATGCCTCTAGAATACTCAAGGTGCATAAGAAGTATTATCCAAGAGGTTTCCCCTTGAACCCTTGTTCTACCCTAAACCCTTTATGTCTTGAAATTCTAAGGTAATTGTGTAAGATAGGAGTATATGATCATGTAAAATTTTAATGATATGTTTATAACTTCTTTGAATTACTGTTTCTGCAGTGTTATTATTCTTTGAAATGGAAGTTAAGGAAATGACAAGGGTGGGCAATATCTAATAAGTTATCAAGTTGATTCTATTTTTAAATAACAATTATGAAATATGTTTTCTTACATAGTAATGCTCTTATGTCGAATGTCTGGTTGTTGATATTGGTGACAGTAATGCCCCTCATCTTTAACCCTAGACCAATTGAATTATCCATGAAGTGTTGTATGCATATTATTATTTGATAATTACGGATTGAAGTAGTTTCTTATGGATTATATAAAAGTATTACGTGAAGAATTTTACGCCCTTGATTAGTGGTTTCTAAGGAAAGGATTTTTTTTTTTTCTCACTGTGAGACTAGGAGCTATTATAATAATATTTACGTAGGGGGGGTCTCTAGAGGGGATGACAACATATGAAAAATTGTATGATTGGATAATAACATGATTTCTTAGGGAAAATTAGGCTTAGAACGAAAGGTCATGTAAAATGAGATCGGAGTTGGGTAAAGTCCTCTCCAGCTCCCACCTAGTTCTCACGTCTAGCAGTTTCGGGGTCCTAACTAGAGTGTTGTCCACATATGAGGACATATCAACGTTTCTTAGCAAGTCCAAAGTTTTTCTATAGCATCTCGTTGACCCTACACACTATGTGCCACATAGGAAATGGATAGCTTAGGGATCCACCTAGATCACTATGTATGATTGGTTACACCTGAGGCAGTGTTCACCGTCTTTTTGGTGTGGGGAGAAGAACACCGGATTCCTGTCGCTCCTGGTATACTGTCGGTTATCGCACTTATTTCCCTAAAGATCCTCAAAATGACAAGTTAATTATGTGAAACTGTTTTAGGTGTCGCTAAAGGCTTACACAAGAGGTGTGCGGGAGGGTCATGAGACTTCTTTTACACGTCCAACATATGTATCGTAAGGGATATCGTAAATACTTTTTCTTGTATGATTAAGTTGATTATATGCCTGTATGTCAAGTATGTATGACGTATGAATAGTGCCTATGTTATTAGGAAATATTGCAGTTATGATGTCTGCATGCACGTAGGTGGCTCATGTGATAGGTTAGCTTGGATCGGATTATGGGGGTTTCATCTTGTAATTGCACAATAGTGCTTCAGAGCTGTATATGTTGGGCTTGAATGATAACGTTCTATACATGGTATTTTTGAGTTATTTTGTGAATAATTCATTGCTTTACTAAAATTGGCCTTATCATGCTTTATGATTATTTTTTGCATAGGGATCGTACTTAGTACATGTGGTTTGTACTAACCCATATTTCTTCCTTTTCCCAAACTTTGTAGGTTTCAGTCATTGAAGAGCTTCTAGAACATTTGCAACAAGAATTGGACTTTTCCAAGTTATTGGTGAGTCCTCAAGTTTGGGCATATTGTCATTTTTCTACTCTAGGTATGATGCTGCTTATGTCTAAAGACATTCATTCTTTTCTATTATCATTTGAGACTATTATTGTAAGCTCATAATAGCATATTGTACTTGTGTATGGGATTATTCCCAACTTTGTATTACTCTTTAGATTGGTTTAATGTTAGACAAAGTATAAGACTAATTATTATTTATTTGTTATGTTGCCTAAACGAGAAGGATTTGTAAGCTTCATTAAGCGAGGAGTCTATGTAAACTCCATATACAATATATGAGAGATCTATGTATTCCTCACTATGTAAAAGTTTTAATTTTTCTGCATTTTTTACCTATGATATGCAATGATGAATGCAAAGGTCTAGTCTAACGTACTCTCTAGGAAGCAGCGCCAATTAGGTTTGGGGGTGCTCCCGATGTGACAAAAGTACACCACGGCCTTTGTCATTGATTCCTAAAGAGAATCAAATCGTAGCGAAAAGGAAAAGATGGCCCGCTAGGATGAAAAACAACTATCTCTCATGTCCTTCAATGAGCCTTAAGAGAACAAGAAGGACATCAGACAGGTCTGGACTCGGGACCTACAGAAGTGTACAAGCAAGGGTATGTACCTCACAAGCACAGTTTCCCTAAGAGAAACTAGAAAAACAAGCAAATCTATCTAGACAAAAGCATTATACAACATAACTCCAATACGCTGACCTCCTCACAAACTATAATATGCACATAAATCAGTCTAACCTATTAATTCTAAATACATGGATTACAAACCCTAAAATGCATAGTTTTATAGTCGTAATCAACAAGTAACAAATCAATTGAAACTCAAGGTCAAGTAGTTCGATCATACACAACAATTACATCAATAAGAAACAAGAAAGTAACGCATAATCATCAAATTCATTAAGCCACAATAATCAATCTCTGTCGCAACCATTTTACATTGACACAATGGTCACACCCTTTTTTCGCGCAGCGGCATAAGGGTTTTTCTAATTTAAGTGAAGTTATTAATAAAAGGATTATTTTAATTTTTTCGGAGTTGCCACTTTGAATTGAATGATGGTGTTCCATACGTCCACTTTTGTTTTAATCCTAACCAAAAAGAAAATGTTTTTGTTTGAGGTTATGCGAAACCAGTTTCGTGGTAAGGAATTGTGGACCGAGGAGGGGAAAGGTATTAGCATCCCTAGAGTCCGTGGTTCTAGCACGGTCCTTTATGGACTTTTATGACTTACACAATTTTTGATGAAAATTCTGTCGTTAAAACAAATGTATTTTTACCACTCATTCTTGATTTATTTATAATAAATAAAACAAAACTAACATTTTATTTATCTCTGCCCTTTAATGAAAATATCTATTACGGCATATCAATTTAAATCAAAACACACGCAGACTAAAATAAGATATAGTATCTTAGTTTCTTTGTATTTTTTTTGTGAGTCTCCTTTTTTTTACGTTATGTTTTTTTTGGTTTGGAAAAAGCAACTTCTAAAAAAAATCTTTCTCTTTCAATGCCTATGTTTGTTTTCATATTATTTTTTCTTTTTTGGTCATTTTATTTTTTCCTTTGTGTTCTTTTCTCCTTTTTATTATATTCCTTGGATCCACATTTCATTTTTAACTTTTCCTTTTTTTTTCTTATTATTATTGTTACTTAATTTTTTATTTTTTTTATTTTTTTGTTTTTTCTTTCATTTTTCTTCAATATTATTTTTTACGTAACGAAACAAAACGGCACATCTACTAACTAATTAATATTTTACAAAATTAGCTACCTGCGTTACCATTTATAACAACCTAAATATGAAAGAATTAAATGACCTGACGAATTATTTTACTTCAAATCACCTAAACTAAGACGATTTAAATATGAAACAAATCACGGGTTTGTTATACCATTCCACCACTAAATATAACTATTACCAAAAGGAGTCGATAACATAAAGTGCTATGCATATTGAAACATACTGCATTATGATAGTATGTATGAACCCATCGTACACACACTACCTCCCTTAATGGTTAAAACAACCTATGCGGATATAGCCCCCCAATCCCTTCCCATCACCCAATGCTCATTACAATATGATTGCCATCTCTACTTCTACGCATACTTATGAAATAAAACTAATTCACCCACACATAAAACAACATGAAGTATTACCCCCTCTTGTGGAGAATATTTCCGACAAGTTTATAAACAAATTTAGCTGTAACCCCGAACCCCTCTGACAACCTCGAACTCCCCACTATTTTTAGTCGTGGTTGTCTTTGTGCTCGGCTACTGCCTGTTCGTCAAGGTATGTATATAAAACCCCCACCCAAAAAAATCCCAAAATGGAAAATTTTGCTGCGCCCTCTGTACCTACTTTTTGTGTTCCTCTTTCCTTTTTTGTTTTTCTTTTGTTCTTTGTGCTTTGCTTATTTGTGCTTTTCCCTCGCTTTTTTGTTGATGGTGTAGCATGTGTATTATAGTAGCATTGTGTGTTTGTGTTTGTGTGTGGTTTTTTTTGGAAAAATGGGGCCCGTGGGGGTGTGCCTTCTGGGGTCACACACGTGGTGTAGGGGTAGTGGGTTTTTACAGTGGTGTAATGGTTCAGGTTATTATATTAAATTTCATTGTGTCATAAAGTAATTAATACTAATAATACCATAGTGAATAATTAGTACTACATCGGCCACCCTTCTTTCCGGCAATTTAATACACACAGCAAAGAAATATGAAGATGCTAAATCAAACAAAAATATCAATTAAGAGAAATATCTTCTTTCAACTGCAATAAGGTTATTTGCTCACTTTGCCTCAATTCACAACGATGTCAAGTTCAAGGGTCACCTCTATTTTGGTTGATTCGATCCTTTAACTCACCCTCCTACATGACAACATATCTCCTTTTTCATTTTCCCCTATTCGTCTTACCCCGGACATACATAGACCCTACAATTTGTCCCCCTTATCTGTTCTTTCCGCTGCCTACTCTTGTTGGGAGTGGCCCCCCCCTGTACACCCGGTTTCCCGCACCCACGCCCCCAGTTCCTCTCGCCGAACGACCCGATCGTCCCTCGGAAGGCCGACAGTCTTTTCTTGATCGAACGATATCCTAACACATCTTTATCCTTCTGCATCCACCCCCGAAAAATTTTCTGCACTTTTCCGAGTCCCTACAGTTTTTTGGCACAGCTCTACATTATCCCCATTGGGCTTCGTTATAGGGCATCTACTCCCGTCTCGTGTTGAAGTTCCCAAGGATGATAAGGGTTGATGTGTTTCGAGTTACGTTGCCCGGTCCCATCGACGCGTGCCCGATTCGCGGCTCTTCACTTTTGCTTCTTTCCACATGCGAAGAATTGAACGCCTCTTAGTCCACAACATGGACCCAACCCAAATGTTCGGCCAGCTTCTATCGTGCACTTTCTTGATTTTGGACCTGCTTAAGCCACCGACTCACCTTGATTTTTGAGGCATATCTTCTTCACCCTCGACTTGGCAGGAGGTTGAATTTGCCACTGTGTAGCGGCCTTTTTGACCCTTCTCCAAAATGCCCCTTTGAAACATTCTCTTCGACTAGATGCGTCTGTTTTTCTGGTTCAAAGTTGACTAGTTCCAATGTCTTGTGCGAAGCCCGGACGTCATGATCCTCCGTCCCATAGGCCTTGAAGAGCTATATTGCTAACCATTTCATTGTGAATTCGATGAAGATCTAAAAAAAAATTGCCACTTTGCTTCTTGCATTCACATTCCATGCTGTCGCCGTTGCCGACAGCCTTCCCCCCCCCAACACCACCCACTCAAAATATTAACATTTTTGCCCCCGTTTTCCCTGGGCCCCAGTTTGTGACGCTATAGGTCAAATAATATATTAACCACCTTCCATCGCCCGCGAGTGTTATTTAAGCGGACCCTAACACTACAACAAATCCTAGACCCTATATGTTACCTTGAGCAAGTCCCTCCAATCGCCCTTATTCAGGGGTCCTGGGGTCCTAATATCCCATCACGGACCTTTAGAGGTACCTGACAGCTCTATTAGCCCGACTGGGTTGTTGAGGCTCACCATTTTATCACATGAGGGTCTGCTAGTCCCATAATCTCCTAGGAGGGTCCCTGCTAGCTCATTATCCCGGAGTCCGTTCATGGCTAGTCCTTTTCTCCAAGAGGCGTCTGTCCCTAGGCCACGTCAACCTGAAGTCCGAATTAATTTTCCATAGAACCTTACATTTGTATTACCAAACAAACCACTTGTGAATGCTACACCTTCATTGTTAAGTAGTCGGTCCTTCAGGAAGGAAACAGAAAATAGTCATAATGCTACTCATATAATAATAATTAATACAATCCAATATATCAGATGGTGGGCCAATACCTAGTTCAGCTGTACATTGCTATTGTATGTTGATTTTTTTATTGATTAGCACCCAATTTCTCTTATACATCCATTCACATAGGCTTTACTGCGTATTGAGGTTTCAAACCGACCGCCTTAATTTCGCTCGTGTAGGACTGGTTGAAATTCTAGGTTTCCTCGAATCTTCCAATCTTGATAGATATTTCATCTTGGGGTGTCCCTGCTCAAAAGAAAAATTAGTGAGTTTGAAAAAGGGGTGGTGGTTGGTTGTGGTTCCATCTTTCGTCAAGGGTGGCTCAAACACTTGTGAACGGGCTTTGGTTGTGTTTACGGTCAATACTTATTATTATTGATTGTACTTTAATCCAATTTGCTACTTTTGGACCTAAATCCCAATGGTCTTTACTCACCAAAACTCATTGTTAGCCTTCATAGAATCAGAGAGATTGTCGAATTCAACACTTGAAAAAGATTCAGAACTCATTAGACTGATGTTTCGCCCCCTCCTTAGTACCATTGCGACTTGCGGTAGCGAGTCTTGTTGAAATTCCTTTCCTAGTGTCTGACAAACACTCGACTCCAAATACATACAAAAAAAAAGTGACGGAAAAAGTATAAGAAAATTATGGAACTATACGAAAAATAAAAAAAGAGATTCGATGAAGACTCGTGTTTTTAGGCTTATTAAAGAAGATAAAGAAAAACTATTGAGTGTGGGCAAGTCGTCGAGTTTACTTATCATAGCAATGCATATGAATTGATTGCCAGACCCTTGGCTCTTCCAAATCTATTCATCAACAAGTATTGATCATTCAATCTTGATGGGGAAGCCCGACACTTACATGGAAGCCATAAATAATTTTGAACCCGTATTCACATTATGATATTTCACGAAAGGGTCTTTTACACCTTTCCGAAAACTCTATTATTGTTATGCTCCAGCTACATCCGCCGTATGGTGGCATGTCAGAATTTTAACAAACTAAGGACTCTCTCATATTAAATTCTTTTTCGCCTTACGGTTGCCACTCTAAGGATTTCATCAATAAGACTCTTATTTTTATTTCTTTCTCCTAACTTTGCTTATGTGGCCCATTCAGGAATTTTACCTTACCCATAACCAAACTATCTTGACATATCAAGGTTGATGCCAAAGACATTTTCTTTTGATTGACATTAGAGATGGGGTTTGATGTTGAGCTTGGAGATGAGGACACCCAAATGAATAATATAAACAAAACAACTTTGTCCCCATTTAATACATAATCAATTTTTGGATTTTATTTGGTTGAACCGAAACCCAACCACTAGGGTTGCCTAAGTATTTTGCCGAAACAAAGAAAATCAGGTACGACGTAGTTCAGGCAATGTTTTTTTTTGAAAAGTCAGGAAAACAGGCATAACCAAGGAGATTCAATTGGATCAACCCTTGAAAGGAAACAGCATACCAATAATCAATTGGATCAACCCTTGAAATCGGCCCAAAAACATAATGGTTTCTAATGTCAAAAATCCCAATCATATGTAAATATCTTTTTCACAGGCATCACATTGAAGGACCATTTCTTTCGTCATTGTTCCTTCTATATTCTGGCTAATAAAGAGGCACCATTGGTTAATATACCCTTTAAAACAAATGGTCTTTCCAATTGGAGAAAATTTGCCTTTGGTTTTGGCATGATGTGTCAACAAGCGTCTCAACAAACTAATTGACCCTCTTCGCAATATCAAGGGAACACCCTTTTGTTGTAATGCTCGTCTCCATTCTTTTCTGAATATAATTGTTCCATTGACATACTATGTCAGACCTTCTCATCAATAAACGTAATTTCCAACCGATGTTTTTGTGATCAATCATCATCAATCAATTTTTCAGCGCTTCAACAAACAATTCGTAACGATGGGATCTCACTCCTCTGCAGTGAACAAACGCCTCAGTCCCGTATACCCACCCGTAGAATTGGGTTTTAGCGCCACTGACTGTTCAGACTATAAGTGTGATACCCAACAAAGCAAAAGGTCAACTTTTCATGCCATTGTCGAGAATTTGCACCATCTTACGAATTAATCTTTTTATATTTTTTTTTTAGCGGCCTCATACACGCCCCCTTTACCTTGGGTGATCGGAGTCCGAATTTCGATATCAATCTTAAATGGTAGCATACTTTTGCGTAAGGTGGTTTGTTGAGATTTGCGGCAGTATCATAATCAGTTTATAAATCCACTTTGGGATCCCACCCGACAGAGGATGTTGAATGGATAAATCCAACCCGGACCTTCTCTTCCGTCATTGACTTGAAAGTTACTCTCTATCACCCACTTTTTTGTAAATAATCAAATGACACCAATATGAACTGTAACCATTCGATGCTTTTTTATCTATCGGTCCCATACATCCCATATCCCCCATGCTGCAGGAGAAGCCGCTTGCATGCAACTCAAAAGGGGGAGATGTATCCAAAATAACCATGTTTTGAACTACAATGACATCTTACACCCACAAATCGTATGGAATCGATACCGCTCCATGGGAGCCAATATATCCTGCTCGAAGTATCTTGTTGGCTAGAAAATATCCAATCCATTCAATATGCGGTCCACAAACTCCTGGTGTACTTCATCATGATTGGGAATCCTCTAGAGCATTGACACACAGCCTTAAGCAGAACCTAAATTCGGTGTCTTCTTGTCCAGTATGCCTCCGCTTGAAGAAAAAAACCCCTTGCTAGTCATCGAATAGTCCTTTTTTGATTACTAGTTACATCCGACGACATTCTCTACTAGACTGATTGTTTTGATATCATTAAACCAAGGCAAACCATCAAATTCCCTTTCCTCCTCCCTCCCCTCAATCATGTTGCAATAAGGCATGTTTGGATCACCGGAATTTTGTAGTATAAAGGGTCGATCTGAGGCCGTCATCACGAAGGTGTTTGGAGCATCGAGATAAAGTGACATCATCTGTATCTCATTTGTTCACTCTAGGAATTGTCTATGCCTTTATCGACGTCAAAATCGTTTGACAAAGACCCTGTAAACAATTTGATATGGTAAGATCTTTAGTCTCGAGTTAACATTCTCCGTGAATTGATGACCTAGTAAGTTTTGAGTCCTCCTAATACTAACATTCTTGGATGCCCAATGTCAACACTAACCTTCAAGACCTAAAATAAATGCTTCCTACTCATACATATTATAGAGACAGATAGAATCTATGTGGGGCTTAATATGTTAATATTGCTCCTGATTCAGTCATAGAACAACTCCCTATTCCAACCTAACCTCCTTTCCTGTTAGAGGAACACCAATAATACTCATTCAATTCATGCAAACTTTCAATTCAAACCTTGATTGTTATCCGTGAATAATTTCACTCGATACAAGATTATCACTTCATCTGGAAAACTGTTTTAAGTGGTTTATATTCTCATCTCACTAGGGTTCTCGCCAAAGGATCGGCCAATTGCTTGAGCTTTCCTTTCGGTCCGCGTTAACATAGATAATGTCAAACACTGTGAGCAATATTTGTCATTGCGCCCAGCTTTTATGTGGGGATGGACTTTTTGAAAAATATATTTCAATGGAACTGTCATGACGAGAGAATAAGATTAAGTTAGTTGTAAGATTGAAGGATATTTTCACTTCTAACGTTACCCAAGTTAGAGCACAAACACGTTTTTTTTCTTTCCGCGGGGTTGTAAGCTCTTCGTAATTGAAAACTTCTGATGAGGTAATAATGTCCCTCTCTTTATTTCTAGTTCACATGTTAACCCGTACACACCAAAAGAATATTCCTAGTATTGACATATAATAATATCAAGGGTCTTCCCGGCTCGGAAGGAACCAACACATGGGATCCGATAAGTAATTCTTAATTCCATTCAAACTTTCTCGACTTCTTTTCTTCGGTCCACTCGACTTTGGCATTCTTTTTCAACAATTAAAGTATATGCGCACAAGGTTGTTGTGATTGAGCAATGACTCTGCTGATTTAGTTTAAACAACCTTCCTAGAAGGCTCCATAACCTCAATTTATGTTCTTCTGGGAGGTGGAAATCTTGAATTACCTTTTATTTTTGAAGGATCCGCTGATACCTCTTTGAGCTACTATAAACCCTAACAGCTTCCCCCGATGGTACTGTACTTTCAAATACACATTTTGCATGATTAAATCTTGAGATTATAACCTGGTTCCCTTTCGAATGATCTCCTTAAGTTCTTTCACAATGATTAGCTATTTTTAGATTTAATTGATAACAACAGCCACTAAACTTTGATTTCTCTACGCATCATATCGTGAAAATATGGCTTTCAATTCCATCGCTCTCTCGTAGTAATTTCCTTTCCCCTGTATTTTTTAACCAAAAGGCATAACCCGATAACAACATTATCCCTGAGTGATAAAAGATGTGTTTTCTCCGTTTTTCTGTCATCTTCGTCGTCACATAATTGAGATGAATGGTATACCACAAAATAATTCACCCTTGATGTTTACAAATTATCCAATAAAATATGTATGTTAGCCAAAACAGGAAATAATCTTGTTGGACTTGCTCTTGTTCAATCCGATAAGCAACACACATTCGAACTTTGCCCGTCTTTCTTAAGGGACAGGTACTAATCTTGGCTAACCAAGAAGGATATTGAGCGACTTGAATTACTTTTGGCCTCAAGTGTTTGTGAATATATCCTCTTTGATTATTTACATTCATGTCGTTTTTGATTTTTCTCAACTTCTGCTTTAATCGGAGGAAAATAGGATCACTTGGGCACTTGTGACACATGTTTATGCTTAATTCCAGGCAGTCATCATAAGATATTGCAAAAACATCTTTGTAATAGCAGTGCCTGCTTATATTCTTTCTTTTTGATGTCGAACAGTTACCTTATTTTTAGTCTCCTTAATAATTTTCCTGATCCCCCAAATTTATCATCATCAGTTTCAGTCATGTTTGTTTTGACTTATTTTCAAAATGATTGAAATCCCTCCTTACGCTTCTGTCAATCCTTCCTGCTTCATCATATTCAATTTCTTGACTTTTAATTTCCTAACTATTAGGTCAAATATTAATTGGATATTACCATCTCAGAGAAAAATGCTGGATGCATGTCATCTCACTAGAATTGGCATAGAAAGAACTATTAAAATCAACGAACAAAATATGAGACTGCATACGGTGCAATTTTAAACGTCCTATTGAAAAGGGAAAAATGAAGAAGTTTCCCCCCCCCCGAATAAAATGAAAAGATAAAATCCTAATTACATCCTTGAATGATCAGACGACAAAAGGAACAATAAGAAAAACTATCCAAGGCTCGGGTTTTAAAAGGAAGAGGGGTGTCCACCCAATTTTGCAGTGTTGACTCAGGACAATGATTGGTACATCTCTGTCACTAGTGCATTCTTCGAGTTCCATTCCACACCATTATCAACCTCGCCAAGTAAAATCTTTGGAAAGTAGTTGAATCAATTTCTTTGATTAATTTCAATCACTAGCTCTGGAAAAGATGATATAAAATTCCTGTTTGCACGAGCTTTGATGAAAGCATTTGTGTAGGTTGGTTTTTGTATAGGCTTGGTAAGTGACCAACACTCTCTTCTATTTATTTGCCTTCATTTTAATCCTCGACTTAGGTTTGGGAGCCTAAGCCAAAAGTACCATGCTCTTTCGTAGACTACTTGGATGCTCTCCCTTGCAAAAAGAATTCCGAAGCCTTTACCTACCCGGCTCAAACCCATGTTTCATCAGCACTTCCATTCACCACCATTACAGACGCGATGGCCATCTTTTGTTTTGAAATGAACTCCAACTCCCCTCGATTTAACATGCTCCAACAACCACACCTCAAAATCTTGATAAAACCCTGCCTCATTCTCATTATTTCTTTATTCGCCTTGTAAAGGGGAGGGAAGATTCCTTTTATATTTACAAATCCCCCTCGCCATGAACAATCACCTCTTGTCGACCGTATTAACTTAATCATTTGATGCAAATGTCGAGGGGACTCCTCCATCCCCTATGCATCCATTTGCCTCCCCTACAATAGTTGTAGACCGTTGAATCCAACACGTTGAAAATTCATAGAGAAATCCACGGCACTAGGGTTAGTACGAGCTCTATCTCACCAAAACAATATGCTTTTGACCTCAAGCTCTAGCAGACGCATACATTGTTGGGTCAGACCTTTCAACACTAAAATTCAATGTCTGTAGAGAGTTGATAAAGGACAAATATTTCTTCTCCAGATCTCCATCAATTAAGAACTCCAGTGACATAATTACATCCCACACTTTACAGTGATATGTAAGCTTGGTAATGTCCTATAATACCTTCTTTGGGTAGTTCCTCATCTGAAAGGTGAAATGGCGGTTTTACCGTCAAATATTCCTCTCTCCACAATCTTCCTACTACTCACAGTAACGTTACTAATTACATGTGCTTCATTCAAATTTTTCATTACACACCACAACACACCCAAACCAAAAAGCCCCTTTACGATGTTCATCAGAATGTAATTAGCAAAACAACAAAGAGATTTGGGTTGAAGTGTTTTCTTGATATTCTTAATTTGAACTTCCACCACGGAGTAGTCTGATAGTTTCACATCTTCCTTAGAGTCCCTCTGCCTCTCCTTCATGTGGCCGGACTCTTTATTTGTCTTTGGTCATTTTTATTTTCTTAATTCCATCGGGACATAACATCTTCCTAAACGGGTATTCCCCCTACTTCATCAATTCGCTTTTCCCTTGTTGTCCCGATACAAGTAGGCTTCATAATTCCAAGGAACAACTTTAGTGTTAGTCATTGGGGCTGGGACATACTGGCCTGAGTAATCACAGGATGGAATATAGGGGCCCCCTTGCAAACGATCATATAGGGGCTGTTTACCTTTTTGGGACCAACGATCTTGCCCGCCTTACTCGTACAGTGCCCAAACATCTTTAAGGCTCCTTCACATTTAGGTGGGGTGGTGGTTTTATGGGCTCGACTTTTTCTACCTACTTTCCGCCCTAAGGCATCCATTTTTGTTTAAAAATCAACAACATTTGCCGACTTTCAATCCTATTCCACACCTTGATTGATGTTGTGGTCCACCGAACTTTCAACTAATTCGATTAGAATCGATGCAAATCCCCTGAATGGCCTTTGTCAAATCCAAATATCATCTCTTGTTTTGTTGCCCTGTGGGCATTAGAAAATATTGCCGCAAGTTAGATTAATCCAAAATTTCTTTCCTCGGGGGAGGATTCGACTCTTTCTCTCATAAGACTCAAACATTCAACGTCCCAAATAATTTTTTTGGAACGTGATAGCTAACGACTCCCCAATAGGAGTGAATCTCTTTTAACGCCATTCACCTTCCTCTGCTTTTTAATTATGGTCCTAGGACTAAAGAATTCTACATGTATTTTGATGACCCTTGTGGGAGGTATGGTGGATGATTTTTGGAGTTGGTGCCCGCCATTGTGGATAAGAAGTGGGTGCAATTGTTTGGTGCTTAAAAACATGATATGGAGTTTTGGGACAGAATATTGTGGAGCTTGGAACGTACACTGTGTTGTGGGAAATATCTCTCTTCAGACATGCCGTCCTAGGGCTGATACATAGTGGCCACAATCCTCCCTTCTCTCTTTTCCCTCCAATATTTCCCAGAACAATTTTGAAGCACTGTTTTGTAGCGTTTTTAAGGTAGCTTACTAAATCCTTTCATATTGATTCCAATTTCCACCATTTTCCCCTACCTTAATAACTATCAGTGAATTTTCTTTCACGACAGAGCAGATAGTGAAAGTAATTCAGGTTTCTTGCTCCTGAAACAATGTCAATCATCTCTTACTCCTTCAGCGGTGGTTTAAACCCTAGCGCTTGTTATCCCTTCATCTGATGCATATTACGAACATTTTCCATGTATTTGTCCCTCGTGTTGGCTAACGAGGATCAATCTTGACAATGTCAATATTATATGGAATTTTTTGTACCAAACAATCAAGCCAATCATCCCATGGTGCAGTTATTGATATTTTTTGAATCTATGAACCATTCCAGATGTCAATCCCTACCTAAGCTTTCCCAGAATAGGGCCATAAATACTCTTCTTCCCTCTACTCCTCATTGTGAAATATTCTTTAGATGAGCTATGGGTCTAGGTACCATCGTATTTCTCAAACTTTGGAGTTTTAAAACAGCAGGTCAATGGACGTGATGAACACCACAAGTCACGTGAAGCGAGATGGGCTTTGTGGCCTCCTATTCTTGCATATATCTTATAATACTCTGTTCCAAACTCTTCATTTTCTTTATTCAATTCTTCAGTTCCTCATCTTGACCATCTTCTCAGTTTTGACAGGGAAACTAATTGAGCATATGGGGATGAGAGCTTGGACTTTTAATGGGCCATCTTCAAGGTGTACTGATGAGCAACATCGCCCTTTGGGCGGAGAATCGCATGGATTTTGGGCACGCATCAGATTGGTTGCGAGAGCTGTTAGTGCCGGAGGCAGTTGAGACACAAAGATTGATTACTTATCACAAATGTATTCCGAAGGGTCACCATAGTAAGTTCCAGCGACATTTATTGGTTACATAGGCCGATCCAGGGGGATATATCGGATCGCTTGTCAATATCGGAATTCGCTGGTCGAAACCAACTGGATAGGGGCGAAATGTTTGTATTAAAAATAGTCTCGGGATGAAGACTGTGGAGGTGGTCCAATCATCAATTCCCTCGTATATTCTCTGCCATTTGGTTGTTTTAATGGCCTTATATTATTGTTGTACTTGTTTCTTGTGAAGGTCCATATGTTTTGGATCTCATATTGTGCGCTTTCATGTCCGTCTTGGGGGCCATTTCTGTTTCCCTTTAGATTTCTTGTATTGTAAGGATTGTGATGCCAGTTTAACCACAAAAACAAACTACCTTTTACGCTAGTTTATGTTCTCTCTTTATTTCTCTCTCTTCCTCTTCTACTCTCTTCGACTCTCTCTTGAATGGAAGTCGTACCCAAAACCGCTTTTAGCGTTAAGAAAGAAATTATGCCACATTGCATTCAATACATACTTCTAAGATGGAGGACATTATGTTCATTCCCAGCTTTACCTAGGCATTCTTCTCTCCTAGTTTTTTATTATTTTATTATTATATTTTATTTATTTACTTATTTATTTTTATGATTATGATTATCATTATTATGATTTACATTTTTTTTCAGAGAGAGGAGAGAGAAAGAAAGAAAAAAAAAAATTTGGACGAAAACCCCCGGTTTGCTACGTATCATGTTTTTGACCCTATGAACAGAACTTGAGTTAGTTCGAGAATATATTACTTTTTTTTTTGCATACATATGCACAATTAAGGGTGACCAAGAGGCAAATCTTTTTCAGTTCATTTTCCACCATATTTTACAACATATTTTGAAAAAATATATGAAAAAAAAAAACAGAAGTATCATAGGATTATAAATCTAAATGAAATGGAAAAGAAACCCAAAAGGGAAAAGAAAGAAAGAGAGAAAAAATAATAAACGAAATGAAATATTAAAACTACTAAAGAAAAAAAAAGGACTCAACAAACAACTGATCCCTAATTCAATCATCTCCAGAACCCGATAAATCTTCGCCAAAAAAATTCGTTAGATGGATCCAAAGCACGAGCCAGTCGGCTCCCAACCTCCCATCGGTTCTGGTGTAAATATCTAGCATAAAAACATTGTTGAAGTTTCATCACATTGAGTTGTAGTATTAGTCTCTAAGCTTCATCATATTGTCATAAACAATTCTGTAAACCCAGGGTGAGCAGTATTTGACTTCATGCGTCAAAATTTTTCCCTTTGTATTGGGAGCTCTCAAATTGAAGGTGGAGGCATCTCGACGGCTATCCTTTGGACCTCCTTATATCATAGTCTGCCTTATAAGCACTGAAAAAACCTTGCTATGTCTCTTTCCCGTTCCATAGAGGGCTTTAACTTGAGTTTGAGTTGAACTAGTGCGCAAATAAGGATGGTCCTTTTCTTTTCTTATACTCCTCTTCTTGTGCTCAAAGCGCTCCGTGGCAATGTTCAAGTCTTCTTGTAAGGTTTCAGGATGGTAGACAGTGTTTTCTAACTCTAAACTTCAAATACGCATACACGTTGGTTTCAACTCCTCCTTTAGCGTTTTTCAAAAGTCAACTTAGGTATACCAGAGTAGATTTATAGCTTCTTTTTGACTTTGAGGGGCCAGCTTGTTAATCTAACCTCAATTTTTGCTTCTCGATATATAGGTTCCTTTGATTGAACCCTGTTGCAAAACCCTTAGGCAAGGGGGCTCGATCATGAACCCACTCTAAGACGCTGGTCCACCTCGGCCTTTCTTTGTGCGATCCTTCACATATCGTAGGGGGGATTGAGAGTATTGACAGCCACCGAAATCTTAATATCTCTTGATTGCCTTAAAGGTTATCTTCAGGATGGGAAACTTCATAAATGAATTTCCTGCATATCTAATTAGGTGTAGAGAAACTGTGGCGTCGCCCAAGTTTGTCGCATAAACTCTAGGGGGATGTAGGTTGGACCCACCTCGAAGCCCATTAGGACGAGATATGATCGAAACAAGTAAACATGTATATACACCTCGGCGACTGAAACAATGATAATTTTTCACACCAATCTTGTCAGAAGTTCAGAGTATGGAGGTGCTGTTGCTTGGGAGCTTCAATCCCCTTCGGAAAACTAGCTGATCTTTGAATTCTTTATGTGGCCTCCCAATATAATCATTTCATTCTACTTAAAGTCCACTAACCAAAGGGTGATGACGAAATTGTTAAAACATCCATAGGTGTGAAATTTGTAATAACATAGTGCATCCCCAAGGAGTCTTTTCCATCCTGCAAATAGTTTAAAGCACGATAGATGTTGCCAGAATTATAATATTGAGGGGGTGATATATTAGGCTTTTCTATACAGCTGTAGGGTTGCAGTCAAGTTCATGCTAAGCTTTCTCCCTTTTTTGGAAATCTATATCCCCGAAAATTGCCACCACGATGGGCTCCTAACTGTGTGCTTCCCAAGTTCAGACACGGGCACCATTATATGGAGGTTCTGCGACACTTCGGGAATCCGTCATTTTTTCCATTATCTTTTGTACAAAAAATGCTAACGAAAACCTCATCCCATTTATCGAGAACAACCACTTACTATATCCATTCTCAGTTATAGCAGTAAAGTTAGTAATTCTAGGAAAACCTTATACAATAATCTGTTTTTGGTTATAGGCTTTCCTGTGAGGATTGTTTCACCCTTTCCCTGAAAATGACCCTTCTCTCAAGGGTGGGGTGAGTTGACAACCAAAAAACGGAAGACATTGCTTTAACATGGTCCAAAAACGCAATAGTGCTTCTATTCAAATCCCGGCGGGCCTCAACATACACAAGGATGCGTAGCAATCCCAAGCGCTATGGAACACCATTCTGTCCATGGTTTGTGATATTCGCATACCATGTTTCAAAGAGTTGTCAGGCCTTAATCCAACATGATGAATCGAGGTGATCTGATCTTCTCTTTGGCTTTATCTCACTTTGCATATGGATTCATAATTTTTTCCTCTATTTATGAATAGGGGACAAATTAGGCTTAATAAAATAAAGAATAAATAGAATTATATCATATAATATAGTATATAATATATAGATTAGATCTATATAATAATTTATATAGTATATATTAACTATAGATAATATATATATATAGATTATTATAGAATATAATATAGAATATATAAGATAGAGAGATATTATATCGATTATAAGTGATAAGATAACGCAAAAATCATAGACACCAAAAAAAGTTTTTTTTTTTATTTTTTTATGTTTATGTTTATTGATTATTTTATTCATTTATAAGAAAATGGTTATTTAAAGGAAGAATGAGAAAAAAAAAAATATATTAAAAAATATAATATAGTAGCCCTCAAAAGTTTTTCCAAACAAATAAAAATTCGTATATTCGATTGTTTTTATATTTTTTGTTATTCACTTTACAATTTTTTGCGTTTTATTAAAAAACTTGCTGGTATGATAGATTTTCTAATTTGTAAAGAAGCAATTAAATTTTGTGATAAAGAAAAATTGTGTTAATAAACGCATACGTCAAAACTTAATTTTATAGTTTGGTTATAATTAATTTCATTAAATTCATGACCTAAAGATGATAAGCATTGTATAGTCTTCCCAATTAATGCAACAAGTAACCACAAAATAATGTAAAATGATAGTCTAAGTAGGGATACGTTCTCCTAGACGGCTTGGACCCTTGTGGTCGATCTCCCATTAATTCCCAACAATATGCATGTACAGATAAATCGAATCCTATTTCGGGATAGTCATTAGTTAAAAGGTTGTTTTTACTAGATAAAACCACATAATAGAGAAGTGGTGTCTAGATGGAGCCGGGACGGTAAAACGAGCGGACCAACTGGTCGAGAAGGGGACAAGGCTTACCAGTAGCGGGCTTTTCCGGTATCATGTTTTAGTCCTTCCCATCCTAAGACAAAGACATATGTTAATAGAGAATCCTCCCCTCGGGGAGCGTTGCCGCATCTCTAGTATCTCATGATCAAGGCGGGTTACCAGTAATTCTCCCGAATAAAGTTACCTCAGTGAACTATGAGGACCGCGGGAATGCCAGGTTATATGCTAAATTAACATATTATTCAAAGATAAATAAGCCAAGCCAAAATAAAGTATTATGCATTTTAAAACCAATATCCACCAAAAAAAAACAAAAAATAAATAAAGTACGTAAATAAATAGTAAAGTCATGTTAGCAGGTCCATGTGTAACATGCTCGAAATTCTAGTTTAGTCCCCAGAAGAGTCACCAGAGGAGGTCAAACCCCTTTTTCGGCACAACGGACATAAGGGTTTTTCCCAATTTAAGTGGACGTTACTAAATAAGGGATTATTGTAATTTTTCAGGGAATTCGCCACTGGGAATTGAAATGATGGTGTTGAACTGAAAGTCCACCTTTTTTTGTTTTTATCCCTAACCAAAAGAAAAAATAACTTTTTGAGTTTGGTCTTGAGAAACAGTCGGAGACGGAATTTTGTTTGACCGAGCGGAAGGCATTAGCATCCCTCTAGTCACGTGGTGCTAGGCACCGATCGCTTTATGGACTTTATGACTTAAACTAATTTTGAAAATTATATTGTTAAAACAAATATTATTTACCCTCATTCTTCGATTTATTTAAATATATTTAAAAAACGACCTGATTTTATTAATCATCCCCTTAATTAAAAAATCTATACGATATAAATTTAAATTCAAAACAAAGAAGATTAAAGAAGATATTCTTATTTTATTTTTCTTTTGTTATTTTTTTTGTGACGTTTCTTTTGTTTTTCATCTCTTTTTCCCTTTCATCTTTTACTATTTATTATTATTTAATTATTATTATTGATATTTTCAAAGGTGTTTATTTATTTTTTAAAATTAATTTTTTATGTTTCGACAAAGAAGAACACCACCCCTCGTTTTTCCCACAACCTGCGCCCACCCCACACCCCCATGCTATACTCCACCAGCTCACCTACCCCCCACCCCCCCCATCCCGCCCTTCCACCCTCCCCAATCTCCCCTCCCTTACCGTACCAACCACATTCCCACCCACAACTACCCCGATCCCCCACGCCCCCACAACTGAAACACTCGCCATTCATATCCCACGTCACTCCATCTAGAATTTCCCACCCTTACCTCACGCCCTCCCCCTCACCCCCCTACCCCCAACCGTCCTCCTCCCCACACCCCCCCCCACTCTCCTCCCCTCCTACTACTTCCTCACCCCACCTCCCCCTTTATCCCTCCTACCAATCCCCGTTAGACCCCCTTACCCCCCCAGACAAATCTGCCCGACTCCACTCTCCCTATAAATTCACCCCCCCCACACCCTCCCACCCCCCCCTACTCACCCAAACAGCCCCCCTACCCCACACCTCGGCACCAACCCCAACTTACATCCCAATACCCCTTCCTCCCCACCCCCATTTCTTAAATCCCCTCTCTATCCCCCCCCCCTTCACTTCCCTCATTTTACCTCATCCACATTTTCTCTACCACCCCTTCTTCGACCCCCATCCATCCCCCCCCCTTACCCCCCCTTCTCCAACCTTCCTCCCCTCGCCTTTTCTACTTCAAAAAAAAAAAAATTCTTTCCTCTTCAATTGCTGGTTTTTTTAATATTATTTTTTATTACTTCTTTTTCGTTTTATTTTGTCTTCTGTTTTCTATTTTCCTTTTTTATTTTCTTGCTCACATTTTTTTTTTTAACTGTCTTTTCTTTTTATTATTATTATTATTTTATTTTTTGTTTTTTGTTTTTCTTCCCATTTTTATTCGATTTTTTTTCAACGTCAAATAACATTAACGATATTCATATAACTAACAATTAATATATATTACACAATGAGCAACACATGTTACCATTATAAAAACTAACAATATGAAAATAAATGACTTGGGACCAATTTAATTTACTTAAATATAAAAATAAACATGGGTTATTTTAAATATGAAATAAAAATCACGGTGTTTTATTAAAACAATTTCACACTAAATTAAAACTTACCACAAAGGATCTATATAAAGTTGCTATGAAAGATTTGACACATACTATATAAATCCACACTCAATAATTATAATGGTTTAAAACACATTGAAAAAATTTAACAAGTTTTTAAATATAAATGGGGAAAATTCATTCGCGCCATTTAATCATGACATTGAAAGTAATAAAAATTAAAAACTAAGTATTACCTATCTTGTGAAAATTATTTCACGAAAAGAAAAAAATTAGGTCGGTACACGAAAAACTTGAAAACCTTTGAACTCCCCACTTTTTTTAGTTGTGTTATTTTTTTGTGCGTGTGTTCTTCAGGAAAAAAAATGAAAAGTTTTCTTTGTTGTTTCTTCTTTTTTTTCTTCCTCCTTTCCCTTTTTGTTTTCTTTTTGCTCTTTGTGGTTTGCTAATTTTTTTTCCCTCTCCTTTTTTTTTTTTTATAGATGTGTAGTAGGGTTGATTAGTAGGGAATGTTGTGTGTGGTTTGAGTTGACTGTGTTTTTCTGAAAAGGGGAATGGGGATGTTAGGAGGGGGGTAATAGTGGTGTTGTTCCCCCTGGTAATAGTGGGGGTAGTGGTGGCTTGGTTAAGTGGGTAAATGGGGTTAAAGTTATTATTATAATTTTTATTGTTAATAAATAATTATACTAAAAAATAATATTAATTAATAATAAATACTAATAATATAATAATAACAATTAATAATAATAATTTAATACTAATAATAATAAAACTAGTTATTTTTCATTAATAAAAAAATATGAAATAGGTAAGTCAAAAAATTATAAAAGCAATAATTATTGCTAAATTTTGAATAAAATAAAAAAAATGTAACTTAAAAGGGGAACTTAATTTTGTTGTTTTCAAATCCTTTAAAAAATAAATTACTAAATTAAAAAATCTTTTAACTGTATATTTAAAAAAATATTTAAGCTCTCAAAAAGGGGTAAAACACTTAATCGCGTCAAAAATTGACGTGTCTTAAAAACAAATTACTAGACCAAATGATTTCCATAGACTTTATATGAAACCACTAGCCATGATTATTTCGCATCGTCTTTATATCTAATATCTAGCCCGAACCATTTCTTGTCATTTTTATATCAAATCACTAGCCAGATTCATTTCCTATCATCTTTACAAACAACTTAAATGAACTTGTAATTACAACACTCACCAGTAAAGCTTTATATATTGCATCTTATTGTTATTACTTTCATACTGAGTTGAGTTCAGTATTGTCTAGTTGTGTTGACTTTTGTTGAGGTGAGTTGAAATGAGGTGAATATATCTTATTTTCTATTAGTTCCAGGTTATAATTATGTTCCGGTTTTCCCTTTACATGCTTGTGTATTCAATATACTGATGTCATTTGGCTTGCATCATTTCATGATGTAAATACAAGTGTTCAGAATCATCAACATGCATTTTGTTGTGCTCATGTGACA
Organism: Solanum habrochaites; assembly: GCA_027704765.1. Taxonomy (NCBI): domain Eukaryota; kingdom Viridiplantae; phylum Streptophyta; class Magnoliopsida; order Solanales; family Solanaceae; genus Solanum; species Solanum habrochaites. The sequence goes on along the minus strand of JAKWJA010002493.1, from coordinate 56,150,013 downwards.
TTTTATTCAACTTTGGTGAGCCATCTAATATTTGGGAGGACTTCCCTTAAGATTGTACAGTTTAGTACTTTTGCGTGTAGTGGGTGGTCTTGGTAGTGATGTCCTTCGGTAATTAGTAGGAGTCGTCACCAAAAATAGAACAACCAATAAAAACGTGTTTTAAGAATTTACTTTCTTTAGAGTGGTTGACAAATTATGAATATATCTATTGAGTATTTTTCAAATCTTTTTTTTTAGTTGACTATTAGAGATTATAAATTAAATTTAGTTTTAAGCTTATGTATGCTTGAGTTAGTCTTCGGCTTATTGTCAGTTGAGATGAGGGTTCACTTGGGGACCAACAATAGTTCTCAAGTGTCGACCACATCCATGATATAGATTCGGGTTGTGAAAATATGGTATCAAATCACAAAGTTCAAGTGTCCTAGGTTTCTATGAAGCTGTGTTAGTAGGATATTATTTATGGTTGTTAGGGCTCAACTTCTATATATGAGGGACTATAGACATTTAAGAATTGTTTTTTTTCATACACTAAATCGTGCAATATAACTAGATCGTAAGGAGCTTATTCAAACTCACGCGTTTGTCATTATTCATTCGACTACCCCTCATACTCAAGGTAGTTGAAAAGTAAGGTCAATTCTTTATTGATGAGTTACTCTTAGTAAAAGTTTTAAGAAGTGATAAGACTGTAGAGGGGCTAGAGAGAATCTTGTGAGTGAGTTTAAGTATTCAAATTCGAAAGAATACACTCATATTCATGTGAATTTTCTGGTTGCATTAAAATAAACTAGCACCTACCTTATCTAAGCCGTGTTTGGGTGAGATTTCTAATAAAAGGAATATTATTATAATCTCGTAGTATTTTTCACCCAAAAAAGGTTACGAGAGTAGACCAGTTGTAAGTGAAAGTTCCTGAAAGTTCCCAAAGTGAGAGGAAGGTATGCGAAGGTTAAGTTAAGAGAAAAAAAGTGATGGGGTAAGCTATGTTATTATATTCATGCACGTAGTAAGTTATTATTGATGAGTTTTGTCTTTTGGGTAGTCTATGAAGTGAGGAGTTGTGAAGATCTCAGATAGGAGGTAGAGTAAGACTGACAAGTTAGGCTGAGTTAGAGTATGATTTACAAGAAAGGAGCTTATGATGAGGTTCCATTGTGTAAGTATCAACCAAGTGTAGGCGTTTAAATAGAAGAAGATGAGTATTCATGAGGTGTTAAATCTAAGCTACGTAGATTTTTAGGGAAAACCCCATGATATTCAAATTTTTATCAAATTAACTAGGCAATGATGTTTTTAACAATGAGTAACTGCTATTTAATTATGAAGTTTGCCATTGATGGTTAATTTGTGGTATGGAAAAAGACTGAGATTAAAGGAATTGGGACTAGTTGTCAGGTTCTTAGTTGGAGATTAAATTTTTTAAATTGGTATAGTCTTTAAGTTAGATAGTTAAGAGAGCAATCATATTAATATTCATGGTTAGTAATAAACTCGAAGCTTGAATTTGGGATGAGAGTTGTGATAAAAAGAATTACAATATGAGGTGATGTTAGTCTTGAGATTTAATCTGGTAGATTTAAGATAAAATAGGTCAGGAATTAAGATGTTAGTTGTAATAAATATGACTGGTACAAGTTAGAGACCCAAACCTTTAGATGAGGGTAGTGAAGTGTTGCTAAGTCACAAGAGTAACAAGAGCATTAAGAAGTCTACCAAGATTGTATGTTTCCACCTGAGGTTCCAATTAAGTTAATGATTCTACACGTGTTCCTAGATAGCATAATTGAATTATTAATATGGAATAGGCTGATGGAAGCAATGTTTTTTTCCTTAAGAGTAGGTGAAGCGGACTTACAAGCCAAGGAAAAGAGGTTAAAAGAAGCATCTTAGAAAGAGGTCTTAGAGGGAGTCTTAGTACCGATTTATGAAGATTTAAGTAGCATGAGATAAGCCTTTCCTAAGTATTGCGTTAACAGTATGCAAAAAACGTAAAGAGGGACCTTAATATAATCTCTAGCTTTCCAATGTCAGCTTTAAGCTTTAGACCAAAGGGGATATAATAAGATGAAAAACCAAATCATGTGTGGCGAATCAAATAGCAATTTTACAAAGAGTTATAGAGATATATCAATCCATTAATAATCTTGTGTATTCCTCAAAGTTTAATCGTTTCAATATATTATTAATGTTTCTTATTTTGGTAGTGATGGTGTTATTATCCCATCTTAGGAATTGGGTTAGTAGGATTCCATGGAGAGGTGAAAGAACTAAGTTTGAATATGGTGTTATTAACATGTGGACATATGCGTGATACATTAGGTGGTTTTTGGTATGAGCTCAAGGTTGGGTGAAAGTAGTGGTAAGGAGGAATATTCTTGGAATGATATTCCCTATAGAGGTATGAAAATCGGATACATTTGGTTTGGATTAGTATAAATATATCATGGTTTAACCCCTTGTAAATTAGAGATTAGGTTGGAACACAGTAAGAGCAAGCGATTTGAGTTAGAGGTTGTAAAAGTAGTTATATACTCTAGACGGAGTTAGAAGTTGCAACTAATGAAGTGTAGTAATCAGAAAGGATAAAGGAGAGCACATTTGAGAAGTGTTGCTAAGCTTAACAACTACATAAATGTCACCCAACGCATAGTATTTCTATTATTACTTCATGCCAATATTTCCTTTGTTTCAAACCAGATAACTTTAGAGAGAGCTTGACTTTGTTCAAAAGAACATCATTATTAAATTATGTAATATATAGAGTTCCAACTCTTGGTGAATCAGTTCTGCCTATGCTTGTAGGCAAGTATGAAGTCAGAAAGATAGAAAGAGTAACCTTTTTACCATTCGAGGATGAATGATCCCAAGGGGAGACATTATAATATCCCAATTTTTTAAGTTAAGACTCAAACCTTTCATCATTTACGAATGAAAAGTTTCTAAGTGATTTCAAATTTTCTTAGGTGTTAATATCACTAGATATAATACCTCAAGTTCCAAAAAGAACTAAATAGAAATTAGTTCACGTCACCCATTAATTTTCTTAAGTTTTGAGTCAACTTCAAATAAACATATCTTATAGAACATAAGTACATAGATGGTACATTACCTTTCAAACTAAAGGTCTTTGATTCTTCTTTCCAATGCCGCTGAGTTTGCTAAATTCTAAACTTGGATGAAAGAGATATGCCCAAACTAAATCTTCTAATCGATAATTAGGCCAAAAAAAAAAAAGCAACTTAATTAATAATCATTTGTATCTATAAGGGGTTTTCCGTCACCCAAAAATTGACTCCAGTTTTTTACATTGGTTTCGATGCAAAATACTGAATTTCTATCGACGACATTCCAATGTGTTTGCGTGCAACCTGTCTAATTTAGGAATTTCATTCATTTTATGGAGGCGGTATTTGTTGTCCTTAACCAAATAATCTTAGACGAATTTATTCACCCAAATAGGGTTTTAATCCAAAAAAAATCTTACGGTTTTTTTGAGAGAATTTCAAGTTGAAGTGTTTGTTCGAGTTTAACAAGAACTTAGTTCTTTTGAGGTATGTAAGCTCTCATAGTGTTGAATTTGTTCAACCTGATTCTAATTAATTTGATTTTAATCCATGATATCCTTCTTGGCTTTCGTTGATTCGAATTTTAAATAATTCTTGAGGTTTTAGCTTTAATTTTTAAGGATGGAGTCTTGTAAAGTTCTTGAGGTGAGGGTGTTAAGAATGAGTGTTTTTCTTGATGTATATCGAATGGTTTTCATTTATTTTTTATTGAGTTTATTAATCCAAGGGAATATGTAGGAGCTTATTCAATTCTAGATGAGTTAGAGCATGAAAGAAAGCAAGAAAATTCATCGAATTTTACGGTAGGGGCAATCATAGCGCCATAACTACTACTGAGTATCTTAGGGTCTGGCGCGGAGTTCTACTAAGTGGTCCCCAAACACTGGTTACTAGTTTTGGGGCTGGCACAACGCCCACTCAGTGCGCTAGAGTCGTCAAGTCCTTTACCCTTCCGTTCTTCCTTTTGTGTTCAATTGAATTGTACCTATGTTCTCTACTTGATATCAACACTTAAAATCGTAATTAATCCTTTAGATATAATGCATATTCTAATAAGATCTCCGTATTTACATTTCAATCTAAAGAGAGATTAAGAGGAAGGTTCAAGAGGGTCCTTTAAGTCGAGTTTGAGAATTCTTTTTAAATCAACCATAGTATTGAACTATGATTCAAGGAAGAAAATAAGGGATTGAGAAGAGCTGTACTCGTGAGTTTTATATTGCTATTGATATCCTTGAGTTTACTTGTTCATGTCCATAATTCTTGATGAACCTTATGAAGTGAGTAGTTTTTAGAGAAATAGTATCATTGAGTTCTAAGTATTGAGTTTTCTATATTGTTATTGAGATCCCTCAGTTGAGTTGTTCATGTACATAATTACGTATGTACCATAAGACTTGAGTATTTGTGACATGAGTAGTATCATTGAGTTCTTAAGTTCTAAGTAGAAGTTCTTCTATCTATTCGTTTGATTCTATATTTCAACATGAATCCCATTTTTAGTTATTGTAACAAGTATTTTACAATCTTTTATAACATGATTGAAGACCTAAGTGTGAGAATAATGAGAGTTCAGTTTCATGTTTGAAAATAAATATAAGGGAACTAAGTATTCTCAAGTGTAAATACTTTTACATATCAAATGATACGAAACCTTGATTTCTAAACGAGTTTATGAGGAGTTTTTGAGCTTTATCTCTTTTAGATGAGGGTAGTGAAGTGTATATAACTCACAAGAGTAACAAGAGCATTATAAGGTAAACCAAGATGATATGTTGCCACATGAGGTTCCAATTAAGTTAATCATTTTACATGTGTGACTAGATATCATAATTGAGTTGTTAATAGGGATTAGGAGAATGGAAGCAACGTTTTTTCCTTAAAAGACAGGTGAAGCGGACTTACAAGTCAATAAGAAGAGGCTAATAGAAGCATCTTAGAAAGAGGTCTTAGAAGGAGTCTTAGTACCGATTTATAAAGAGTTCAGTAGCCATGAGATAAGTCTTTCTTGAGTATTAGAGTAACAAGAATGCATAATGTAAAGATGACATAATATACCCATAGCTTTCAAGTGTTAGCTTTAGACCTAAAGGGATACATTAAGATTAGAAACCAAATCATGTGTGGAGAATCAAATAGCAATTTTACAAAGAGTTATAGAGATATATCAATACATTATTAATCTTGTGTATTCCTCAAAATTTGGTCATTCCAATATATCATTACTTTTTCTTATTTTGTTAGAATGTGTTATTCGAGACCATCTTAAGGATTTTAAATTGTGGAGGAGGAATAGGAATAGGTGGAGCTGATACGAGTAAATTAGGTAACGAGAAGCAAATTCGTTGGGTTCCGGGTAGTTGAAAGTAATGCATAAATTTTAGTTGGTATGGCAGGGATGATGAGAGAATGAGAAATTCTTAGGAGTTGGGTTAGTAAGAGTCCATGGAGTGGTTAAAGCACTTAGTTTGAATATGGTGTTATTAACATGTGTGATACATTAGGTGGTTATTTGTATGAGCTCAAGGTTGGGTGAAAGTAGTCGTAAGGAAGAATATTCTTGAGATGATATTTCCTACAGAGGTATGAAAATCGGATACATTTGGTTTGGATTAGTATAAATATATCATGGTTTAACCCCTTGTAAATTAGAGATTACGTTCGAACACAGTAAGAGCAAGCGATATGAGTTAGAGGTTGTACGAGTAGTCATATGCTCTAGAGGGATTTAGAAGTTGCAACTAATGACCTGTAGTAATCAGAAAGGATAGAGGAGAGCACATTTGAGAAGTGTTGCTAAGCTTAACAACTACCAGTCATGTCACCCAACGCATAGTATTCCTATTCTTACTTCATGCCCATATTTCCTTTGTTTCAAACCAGATAACTTTAGAGAGCATGACTTTGTTCAAAAGAACATCATTATTCAATTATGTACTATATAGAGTTCCAAATATTGGTGAATATTTTCTGCCTATGCTTGTAGGCAAATTCTGAAGTCAGAGAGATAGAAAGAGTAACCTCTTTACCATTCCCAGTCCATCCATCATTCAAGGATGAATGATCCCAAGGGGAGATATTATAATATACCTTTTTTTTAAGACTCAAACCCTTATTCATTTATGAATCAAAATTTGCTAAGTTATTTCAAATTTCATTAGGTGTTAACATCACTAGATATAATACCTCAAGTTCCAAATAAAACTAAATAGAAATTAGTTCACGTCATCCAAAATTTTCTTATATTTTTAGTCAACTGTAAATAAACATATCTTGTAGAACATAAATATTTAGGTTGTCTATTACCTATCAAACAAAAGTTCTTTGAGTCTTTTTTCCAACGCCGCTGAGTTCGCTAAATTCTGAACTTGGATGAAAGAGATATGCATGTATGCGTGCAACCTGTCTAGTCATCCATTTTAAGGAGGCAGTATTTTTTTCCTTAACCAACTAACCTTAGACAATTTTTTCCACCGAAATAGGGTTTTAATCATTCCAAAAAAATCTTAGGTTTTTTTAGAGAGAATCTCAAGTTCAAGCGTTTGTTCGAGTTTGAGGGGTTTCTAACAAGAACTTAGTTCTTTTGAGGTATGTAAGCTCTTATAGTGTTGAGTTTGTTCAACCTCATTCTAATAATTTGATTTTAATCCATAATTTCCTTCTTGGCTTTCATTGATTCGAATTTTGAATTATTCTTGAGGTTTTAGCTTTAATCTTTAAGGATGGAGTCTTGTAGAGTTCTTGAGGTGAGGCCTTAAGAATGAGTGTTTTTCTTGATGTATATCGAGTGGTTTTCATTTATTTTTTATTGAGTTTATGAATCCAAGGGAATATGTAGGAACTTATTCAATTCTAAATGAGTTAGAGCGTGAAAAAAAGCAAGAAAATTCATCGAATTTTAGGGCAGGGGAAACCATAGCACGAAGCTACTACCGAGTAGTTTAGGTTCTGGCGTGAAGTTCCACTAAGTGTGCCCCAAACACTGGTCACTAGTTTTGGGACTGCACCATGCGTCAAGTCCCTTACCCTTCCGTCCTTCCTTTTGCGTTTTATTGAATTGAACCTATATGCTCTACTTGATATCAACACTTAAAATCATAATTAATCCTTGAGAGATCGTGCAATATTCTAATCAGATCTCTTGATTTACATTTCAATCTAAAGAGACATTAAGAGGAAGGTTCAAGAGGGTCCTTTGAGTAAAATTTAAGAATTCTTTTGAAATCAGCCGTAGTATTGAACTAGGCCTCATGAGTTTTATATTGATATTGATACCCTTGAGTTGAGTCGTTCATGTCCATAATTCTTCATGAACCTTATGAAGTGAGTATTTTTTACAGGATTAGTATCGTTGAATTCTAAGTTTGAGTTTCCTATATTGTTATTGAGATCCCTCAGTTGAATCATTCATGTCTAGAATTACGTATGTACCGTAATAGTTGAGTATTTATGAGATGAGTAGTATCATTGAGTTTTTGAGTTCTAAGTAGAAGTCATTCAATTTATTCGTTTATGTCTATATTTAAACATGAATCCCATTTTTTGTTATTTTTTAGAAGTATTTTAAAATCCTTTATAACATGATTGAATATTTGAGTATGAGAAAGATGAGAGTTTTCATATTTGAAAATAAATATAAGGGAACTAAGTATTCCCAAGTGTAAATACTTTAACATTTCAAACGAGAGGAAACATTGATTTCTAAATGAGTTTATGAGGAGTTTTTGAGCTTTATCTCTTTTAAGAGAACTTTTTGATTAATACTCTCAAGTTGAGGATGTGTTATTCTTTTAAACATATGAGCATGAAGTAAATATTATTAGAATAAGTATATAGCACCGATAACGGGATTAGTTAAGACAACTCACATTTCTCATAAACCATGTATCCCAACATAATTACATGATCATACTTTTAAGAGAAACCTAAGTGTCTTCTGGAAGATCTTAGTGGATCCACTTAGTTTAGGATGTACTATACCCCGACAAGGTGTAGGACATTTTTGGCAGCATGAGCAAGAAGATGTATCATCACATAGATCATAGTGCTGGTTGTCGGTAAGGATAACCTCCCAAATTAGAGTAAAGAGTTTATTATTGTATTTTTTTCATACATTTTTAGTTCTTGTCTGCTGGTTAAAAAGATTTATATTTTGCATCTTATTATTATTTCTTTCCTATTGAGTTGAGTTGATTATCTTGAGTTGAGTTGACATGAGGTGAGTATGTCTTCCTTTTTATTAGTTCAAGCTTATAATTATGTTCTACTTTTATCTTTACATACTTGTACATTCATTGTACTAATGTCATTGGGCCTACGTCATTTGATGATGTAGATACAAGTGTTCAAAATCATGAACAGGCATATTGTAGAGGTCATGTGACATTTCAGTCAGCTTTGGTGAGCCTTTTTATATTTCAGAGGACTTCACTTTTACCTCTCAATTAGCAATTTTGAGGATCATGGGTCTTCTCCCCATGTCCTTTTATATTAGTAGAGGCTTAATAGATAGACAGAGTTGAGGAGTTTTTTCTAGTATTTAATTTCTTTTGAGTTGTTAACAAACTATGAGTTTATCTATTAGATATTGTTTCAATCTTTTTTTCTATGTTGACTATTTGAGTTTAATGAATTTAACTGAGTTTTAAGCTTATGTATGCTTGAGCTAGTATTCCGCTTGTAGTTAGTGAGGATGTGTAAGGACCCTAGAGTACTCCCTAGGTGGCACATGGCATACTTCACCTCTCAGAGGCCTTATACAAGCCCTTAGACATCTTTCATTCTATGTATATATATTAAGTAGTGTGGTATTAAAAGTTTTTATAATAATAGTCAAACTATTCATAAAACGTAAGAACGAAACTAAGTCTCAACATAAGACATCTTAGACACAAGTAAATATCATAGGCCATGGCCCTTTCAACAATTTGTAAAGAAACTCATAGTCTATTACAAAGTCTTTTAGAAAAGGAAACTAAAACATAGTCCATGTCCTCGAACATACAAGGACATACCAATCTTCAGCTTCAACTTCTAGGAAATCCTCACTTGTCACCTACACTTGTTGACATAGAAAAAACCATATGGAATTGGCACATTAATTGCACTAAGTATGGTGAACATGCAAGAAAATCATGCAAAAAGGGAAATTTACTTTAAGATCTGCTTTCATGCTATTTTGATCGAAAACCTTCTTCATAAGAGTTTAATGGACATAATACAAGTCAACAATCACATATAAGACATATTCCATATTCAACAACTAAAACTTTTCATTACTTTAGACTCTACCTAAAGTTACTCTAAGACTCACTTGAGTAAGACATGAAAAGACCACCCATACACCCTCTTCAAGCACACCTAAGTGAGTCTCAAAGTCACCCTAGATAAGAACCTTTCTATTCATCTTACCTTTACTAAGTGAAAAATATTTATTTAAAACCATTTAAGAGACAAGTAACCAATTAGAGGACTTCACATAGTGGTCTTGGAAGACCTAGGGAACTCATTCTAGCATCTTCAAATCCTACTCGTGACATGTGTAGATAGCGTCCTATTCCAGTACCTACACGTTGTAGAACCTACCCAATAACTAGAGTGCACATCCCACATGACGAGAATAGGCATTAATTGACATAGACCATACTAGCTAGGTATGGAATTAGTGTCATAAATACCCCACACCGTGGAAGGTGTTCTACTTGCCAAGGGTAGAACTAGGATACATCCCATGTTAACACATGGTTAAGGGATATCAAGGGCTTCTTTGTACTTTAGTCTCATCAAAAGTAGAGCTACTACAACAAGCATATCCACTCGGTGCTTTGCCTTTAGTCTCATAGAGTCATTCATTTAGATAGATGTATTGTAGAGGGTGCCATCATTCGACCTACCAAGCCATAATACCATTTCCAATAATGGGTCCCCTAGGGCTTCCAATCAAGGTCTATTAGGATATATATAATGAATTACTTAAAGATGGTCGCATGCCGTCCGGACCAACTTATCTGTAAGTCCATCATTCCACTCAAGAAAGAGGCACCATATAGGTCTACTCCTTCAAGGCTTCTTGTTAACCTTCTTTTCATATTCAAGGTTTCACATTCTTAACCTTCTTTTCTTATTCAAGGTTTTAGATTCACTTAGGTTTCTAGATTCATCAAGAAGGGGAACCATGTTAAGGTCTACCGGCTCAAGACATACTCTAGAATACCTCATTAAACCATTCAAGGAAGGGAACCAACTTTAGGTCTATCGGTCCTAGACTTCCATTCATACTCTTTTTAGATACAATTTAAGTACCAACTAGGGAAAACTAGTTTACCAACACAAGATACAACATAATTTTATTAAGGCTCTCCTAGTCCTTCATTATCATATATCAACAACTAGAGAAGAAGTAAATTTAATCATATCACTATAGCACCCATACAAGATCATCTAGACATCGCATGAGCACGTTTACCTTATACTTTTACATGTGCCAAATCATGATCATACAATAATTCACATAATAATGTCAACAAGGACATGTTCTTAATAATTATAACAATTAAACACCGCCACCACAAGTGGACCATACTAATCAATAAAAATTCAACTATCAATTCTACATTAAATAAAGGAATTATGTCAGCTTACCACTTTCCAATAGCCACAATCAACATCCCTCAACATCTCAAACAATGCCACACATTAATAGAACTTACCAATTTTAATGGCCATAGGGCTAGACCACCAATTCACCCATATAAATTATTCAACAAAACCCAATATAGATATCAATATAATAAGTCAACTCCCTGAACAATTCCAACAATAATCAACATATAATTCAATAGCCCATAACAATCTAAACTGGAATTCAACATAATTAGATCATATTAATATGCCCACTTTAGAGCAAAAATTAGGAACTCAATGAATGTATGGGTTCATGAATTTTTTTTATCATAAAGCCATCAATTCACGTTCAATACTTCATATATCATCAATTTAAAAATTTAAATGCAAGAACCCATGCTTAGAATTATAAATAGGGTTTTAGGGTTTTAGGGTTTTTGAGATCTTTAGAAAAGCCTTAAAAATTGGCTCCTTGAATGAGAGAAGAATCAATGGTAAAACAATTATACCTTATTGAAGTTCTATCCAAAAAATTAGGGTTGAAAACTCGAAGAATTTAGCCTCCTTCCTAGGATCTTGAAGTTCACAATGGAGGATTTAACTAAGGAGAGAATTTTAGAGAGAAGGGAGATCTTATAATTTTTTTTATTCTAATTGAGGATTAAGGTTTTAGATTAGTTTAACGGGTGTATAATGATCTGAAAGCAATATATAATACACCCCAAAAGTATCCAAAACACGCATACATTAATTGGACCTTTTTAAACAAGTCAAACTTAACTTTGATTATCAAAGATATCGTGGGAAAACAAGTCCATGTCGTGCAGCTGTTCCCTCAAGATATTTGAAAATAATTTTTGGGACAATAGATTCTGCGAAGCAGACCAAACCTTTTGGCCTAAGGTGAAACAAGTTCGTGACACGGACTAGCTTTTTCCATGTGTAATCGCCTGCTGCCTTGGGCAACTTGTTTGCCAGTAGTCGGATCCTCCTCAAATACCCTTAGGTTGGTCCTTGGGGATTCATAACCAGATGTTTCGACCCTAAATATTTCATTCTAGGTGTTATGGTCATCCCTACTTATTTTAGACTCCAAAAAATACCTAAAAACACATATACATAAAAGGACACACTAGCACGCACTCAAGACGAGTTTTGAGATGTCTTGGTCGTCCTTTTGTGTTTGACTTCAAAAGTCTTTAAAACTGACTTATAAAGATATTCTTCACTATTTTAACAATTTATTAACTCATCAAAACCTTGTGAGGCTCTAGTTTATCCTAGTTCACTTTGAGGGTTGTTACATGATGATAGTTTTCTTGGGGACCAACAATGGTTCTCGAGTGTCATCCACGTCTAAGGTGTAGATTTGGGTTGTGACAAATAAACTCTAAAATATTTAATGTCTTGTATATAACAATATAACTCATTCAAAATTTCCGTGACATAAATCAAAATTGCAAATAGCTAAGAAAACATTCTTTAGATATTTTGAAATCACTAAATTCCTAATTCGAGATGATCTTGATCCATATTGCTTTTAAAACAACTAAAATCCATCCAAACACTTAAATCACTCTTATATACCTTGAGATCCTTTCAAATTATCTTATTCAAGATCATCTAGATAAATATTGTTAATGGTCAACACAAAAATTTTACCAACTAAACTCCATTAAATCACTCTTATTTGGATCCCTACAAACTATCCAACTATGTCATAAATCACCCTTTAAGTTTAACAAATATATCAAAGCTTGGATATGAATTCATTGATAAATCAAAAACTAGAAAAGAAATCTTAAAAAAAGAGCAGGGATGATCCAAGGTAGAGCCTAGGTGTAGCATGGTATATACGACCCTGAGAAGCCCTACACAAGCCACTTAGCATGCATAAACAAGATTATAATAAAATTAAGAGATTTATAAGGAAATTTATATCATAAAAGAGTTGTCAAAGTGAAGAAGAAATACAAATAGTCATAATAGCCATATATTACATCAAGAGTGACAGTGGCGTAACCTGACATAACGTACAATATCTTACAAAGAAAGATTGAAAGTGATAAAAGTTTTAATCCTATAAGCAATATGAATCACCACTACTAAGTATAATCAAGGTGACTCCTAGCCACGGGGATGTGAACTTGGAGCGTCGGACCCTATTTTTGTCTAAAAATGTAGGCAAAAGTATGAAATAGTACAAGTATAATAGAAAATGCATAAAGATGTAAATCATGCCAATAAGTACCTTTCCATGCTCATGCAAATACCAAGTTAAAACCATAAGAAAGGGTTAGAAAATGTTATAATTGTCATGGTCAAATGCATGTAAAACTTATCTTTTGAACACTCGGTAAATACTTATTTAAGTAACCTTAGTTTATCATTAGATTGGGAGTTAGCCTTAACCGACATTAAGACCATGTAAGTTATAATATGAAATTCAGCATCTGACCTACACCAAAAAAAGGTTGTCATTAATTGCCAAGTCAAGAACCTTAAATTCTACCCTACGTGGATCCATTTTCTAATGTCTATCTAAGAAAATTATCGTGTATATAAGAGAATTATCTATGGTGGCATATAGTTATGTGATAAGGAGATTGCTACAGGAAACCCAACCTCTAGCTATGAGAGATTTCATCTCAATATCCTCTCAATGCTAAGCATAAATCCCACGGAATAGTCATAATTCTTTACTTGACTTATCTTTATAGAAAGGCACATCAAATACCCAATTTCTATTTTTCTTTAGAATAGATCCTAAATCTTTGATTCAAAGTTAATGTTGAGAAAAAAATTTCAACACAAAGAATCCTTATGTGAAAAACTCTTTCAAAATCACGCTTTCATATGTACATGGGGAATCTTTTCACAACAAAACAATTATAACAACATTTATTCTTTACTCTCAAATCAACTTAAATCATGATCCTTCTCAATAACATTCATGTTTTACTCTCAAACCAACTTAAATCAATTTTCATCAATTTGATAAAAATATGCATATCTTCTTAAACTCATCTATCATGATTAAAAACCCGCACTAAATCATCATAGCTTCGAAAACATGGGTTATTCAATGGTTCATAGGAAATCATTGTAAAACATGGAATTATCTTAATTCATCCATAATAGTTCATAAAATAATTAAATAAATGAACAGTGAAAGAAACCATGACATAGAACAAACCCCTAACTTCAATTTTGGATTTCTATCTTGTAAATTAGAAAATTTAGGAAGTCTATGGAGGAAACAGTATCATAGATTAAAATATCATACCTTGATTTCAAAACCTTGACTTCAATAGAGGATAAGGAGACTTGATCTTGAAACCCTAGGTTTCTTCTTCAAACTTCTAGAGAGAAAAACTTTTGGCGAGGATGAACTTGTGATTCTTTTGGGAAATTGAAAGAATGAATTGAATTGAGTGATTTTTAGGATAAAAATCATTATATAGGGATTGGGGCTTACGGTAAAATGACATGGTATTGAATTATAATGATTAGGTAAAGCGTCAAAAACCCATGACTTAACTATGGGCAAATTCTCTTGACGACGGCCTATACAGTCTGTTTAAGGCACCAAGGGCCATTATGGTCATCTTGGTCCTTGGCCAATACCAATATGAGGTACCCTTTCTGGTCGGCCACTTGACGACCCCCACCAGGGGTTGTATAGGCCTTCATGAGAGAGACGCTTTCCTTGGGAGCTTTTGTCCAGTCTTCACAAGCCTCATAACACGTTGTTGTCCCCATTAAGGGCTCCTTAAAGGGTCTTGTGGCTCAAATTTTGGGTTGGAGACTTGCCTACTTTTCGCCTTCTATATCCTTCTTGATTATGAGGTTTTATAATATCTTTCCCTTGGTAACATGCATCTTTGAATGAGATTTAAAACATCATAAGGAAGGTAAGAACTCAAACCTAACAGTCCAAAATGCATCATATCACATAAATGCACATATCCAGGGAAGATACATCAACTTCAAGCTTAATCATATTCAAAACATTTTTTTCACATTGCCTATATGTAACTCCTACTCAAATTCACATAAACATTAAGCAATCAATCAACTAACTTTTTTTCTCAATATTTAAGCTTTTCATGGACATGCATACATGAGGAAATCATGGGAATATCTAAAACACTTGACACCAAAAACAGTAAATTATGGGGAATTAAATACTTCAAGAAAGAGTAGGGGCGGAGGAAAAGAGATGAGGATGACAGGATTTCATATCAGCCTCGTCTTCCCAAGTAGCACCCTCAACTTTCCAAGTAGCATCCTTAACTAACAAATTCCTCCAAAGAACATTTACTGAAGCAATCTGTTTATTATGTAGCTTCTTAACATGTCAGTATAAAATCTCTCCAAAACTTCCTCATAAGAAAATCCTCATTGACTACCAAACCTTCTACAAAAAACTATAGATGTCGGATATCCAACACATTTATTTAATAAGGATACATGGAAAACCGGATGCCCTAATGCAAAATCATTAGGTAAATCAAGTTCATAAGAAACTTTGCCAATTCACCTCAAAATCTTACGAGGACTCAACTTCCCTTTCATTCAAAATCTCATTGCACCCTTCATGGATGAAATCTTTAAGTAGACCCAATCATTAACATCGAACTTAATCTCTCTACTTCAAACAATGACATAGCAACTTCACCCACCTCAAAACAACATATGGGATATCTACACCTCCTATCATATAGAGCATCCAATGGAGCCACACAAATACTCAAGTGATGGCTATTATTATATGCAAACACAATCAAAGGCAAAAAGTAATTGATGTCTATTATTATATGCAAACACAATCAGAGGCAAGTGATCATCAAAATTACCCTTGAATTCAATTACACACACTCTTAACATTTATTCTAAAGTTTGATGGTGTGCTCCACTTGCCTTTCAATTTATGTTTGAAAAGTCATACTAAGCTTAACGCTAATACTAAGACCTTTTTGGAAATATTTACAAAAATGGAAAGTGAACTGGGTACCATGATTGGAGATAATACATAAGGTCGCTCTATGAAACCTCATCATTTCCCTCAAAAAAAATTTAATATATTCCTCTGTTGAATAAGAAACCTTGACGGGAATGAAATGAGCTGATTTTATATTTTGATCTACTATAACCCAAATCGAGTCATTTTGTTACTCAATGCATGGTTAACCCACAATAAAGTCCATATTTATATATTACCACTTTCAAGTAGGAATGCTAATATCTTGAGATAAACCTCCGACTTTTTTATGCTCAACCTTAAATTGTTTAAAATTAAGATACTTAGACACAAATTCCACAATAGTCTTCTTCATCCCATTTCACCAATAGACCTCCCGCAAGTCACGATACATCTTTGTGGCTCTCGGGTGAATACAATATCGGGAACTATGGACTTCTAATAAAATATGCTCTCTTAAGTTATCTACATTGGGAAAACACTAATTACCCTGGTATCGAAGCACACCATCTCCCCCTTCGGAGAAAGATTCAACAGACTTTTTGAGCACCTCTTTCTTCAATTCAACTAAAGTTGGAATGAGACCTTTCTTGTCTTGCACATCTTCCATAACAGATGATTTTGAACCATAACACCACCTTTGGAAGAGTCAACTAATTGAATACTCAATTGGGACAATCTATAAACATCTCAAACCAATTCATTTTTATCATCCTCTACATGAGAACCATTATCCACCGATAATCGGCTAAGAGTATCCACTACCACAGTTTCCTTTCCAGAGTGACAGAGAATACTTATATCGTAGTCCTTTAGTAACTCAAGTCACCTTCTTTGGAGAAGATTGAGATCCTTCTGATTAAACACATTGCAAACTTTTATGGTCGGTAAAGACATCTACATGAACACCATATAAGTTATGCCTCCAAATTTTCAAAAAAAGCACAAACACTGTTAGTTCAAGGTCATGGATATGATAATTCTTTTCATGAATCTTAATTTTCCTTGAAACATATCCAATGATTATTATATTTTGCATAAGGATGAATCCTAACTAAAATATCGAGGCATCACAATAAACCACAAATCCACATTTCCATCTGGTAAAGACAACACACCAGAGCGGCAGTAAGTCTATCTTTCAATTCATGAAAACTCCCCTCACATGCTTTCGAGCATATGAACTTAACCTTCTTTGTCAATGTCTCCACTAGAGAGGCGATCAAAGAAAACCCTACAACAAACCTTCTATAGTAACGTGTGAAATCTAAGAATCTTATAATATTTGAAGGGGATATAGGTTTAGGACAAGTCTTAACCACATCCGTCTTTTTAGGATCTACCTCAATATCCTTACAAAGAATAATGTGACCAAGAAATCTACAAACCTAACCAAAAATCCGTATTTTAAACTTTGCAAAGAGTTTTGGTTCTTGAGAACTTTCAACACAATCCTCAAATAATTGGTAAGCTCGTCTTCACTCCTCGAATAAGTCAATGTCATCGATGAGAACAATCACAAACATATCCAGGTGTTGTCTAAACACCCTATAAGTCAATTCCATAAATTCCGCCAGAGCATTAACCAAGAGAAGATATTACCAAAATTCATAATGACCACACCAAGTTTGACAAGTCATTTTTGTAATATCATGTTCATTCGCCCTTAATTGGTGATAACCCGACAGAAAGTCAATCTTAGAGAAGTGAACTCTCCTTGAAGTTGGTCGAACAAATCATTTATCCTGAATAGAATATACTTATTCTTAATGGTGACTTTTTTCAACTCATGGTAGTCAATAAACATACAAAGTGAACAATCTTTCTTTCGAACAAGCAAAACTAGTTATCCAAAAAATCTTTCAATTACTCTTTTAATTCCTTAAGTTCTGTCGGAGACATTCGCTACGGAGGAATAAAGATAGGTAGTGTTTCTGGGAGAAGGATAATACCAAAGTCTATTTCCTTTTCGAGACAAATATCGAGCAAGTCATCAAGAAACACTTTCAAAAACTCATTTACAACGGGGACCGACTCAAGCATAGAGGTCTCAAAATCTATATCCCTTACCTTAATTAGATGGTATATGAAACCCTTAGAAATCATCTTTATAGATTTAAGACAATAAACAAACCGACCTTTCAGTATAAAGTTTCCCCCTTCCCGCTCTAGGATAGGGTCATTTGGAAATTGAAACTTGACTAGCTGTGTTCTACAATTAACAAAAGCATAACATGAACAAAGTCAATCCATACCAAGAATAAAATCAAAATATAGCATATCAATCTCTACATGTTTAAAATTATTGACCTTATGGGACAAGGAGATGGGATACTTTCTATAGACTCTCTTAGCCAAAATAGAATCACTAACTAGAGTAGAAACAGAAAAGCATAACAACACATCCGGAATAATATCAAACCTCATGCGACATATGGCATCAGAAAAGAAAGGTGGCATCGGGATCAAAACATAAACTTGGAAGACTTTCAACATACCGGTAACAACATCAGAAGAACCTTCTTGCTCATAACAAGTCTGAAGTGCGTAAAATCAATTTTACTTTGGAGGTTTTTAACCCGAACCACTAGGAGGAGCTTTCATCCTTCCCTTCCCTTAGAAGTGATCATTGGAAAATCTCTTATCTTGTGTCCACTCTTACAACAATCATATCAACTATCCATACCGGCTAAACATTTGCTTTCATTATTCCCTCCACACTTAGCACAATTCGACAATGAATATCCATTACATTTCCCTCCTTGAGTTTTAGGGTTGGGCACCCTCCCTATGTTGAACTTAGTAGGAGTATTGGATGAACCTTTATTGGAAAACCTTTGTCGGAATCTAGAACAACAAGGTCCATCGGACCTTAAACGTGAGAGTACCATCATCGGTCCTTGACTTCTTTGTCACCTTATATCTTTCCATAAATTTATCCGTTCTATTTTTTAGCACTAACCGTAAGACGACAAATGTACTTATCATTTGTAAGCATGGAAGTATGACATTTCTTAACCACCGCATCTGACAGACCCAAAACAAACTTACTCATTCTTGCCCTAGATTGGCAATTAGAAGCATACTTAGACAATTGTCTAAACTTAAAAGCATGTATCTTCATACTCATTTTCCTTGAAGAAGGTTGATAAATTCAAGTAAGTTTTCCCCCTCATGTCAAGTGGAAATAACCTATCAATGAAATCAACAAAAAAAATTTCCCAATCGAGAGGACACGCATCAACTGCCCTCCTTTCTTTTCATTGATTGAACCAAACTTGAGCAACACCCTTAAATTGGTAAGCAACTAACTCCGACTTTTCCACAGGCATCACTTCCATGTTCATCAATAAATTGTATAATTCATCAATTAAATCTTAAGGGCTTCCTCTACCTTAGAACCATGAAATTCGAGAGAATTCATCCTAGTGAATTCCCTCACTCTAGATGTAATTGTACCCACATTTGGGTTCACGAGGACTCCATCCTGTCTATTGTCTTGATCCAACACTTAACATGCAGCCATAAAATCTTTATAAGTAACTTGCTTAGCCAAAGGATTGACCGAAACTTGAGGAGATTGTGGAGGATCCTCTTATCCCACATTCTCACTGACGTTCCTCCTAACATATTCTTTTTGAGGCGTCATTTCTTGAAAAACATTGGATACAAATTAGGGGAAAGGACCTTTAGAGTTACACACTATCGCACGACTTAGAGAAATGAATTAACTGGAGGTTTCTAATTATCGTATAGCCTCTTATTCAAAAATGTGGTGCACTTCACGCTTATCAACAAGACTCTACTAGACGTTGATTATGACATATCCTAGGACCATTTTAAACCTTGTATTCTGAATACAAAAGTTCGTCACGACCAAAGGTAGACACTAAGTTTTACATGGAGTATAGGTACCCTAGAGGCCATACAAAAGAAAATCAGCATGTATAAATAATATTATGAGAAAATCAAGATATTTAAAAGAGAGTTAATATCATAAAAGGGTTGTCCAAAAAGAAACTAAAATCTAAATAGTCTTAATATCCATCTATTACATCAAAATGACCAGGACGTAACGCTCACATCACATATAATATCCGGAAAAATAAATCATGAAAGTGATAAAGGGTTCGGTTCTCGAAACATGAGGACTCACCACTACTAAGTATGATCAAGTGAACTCCTAGCCATGAGGATGTGATCCAGGAGCATCATATCCTATATTTGTATGAGAGTATAGGAAAGAGCATGTGTTGGTACAAAGATGTACCAAGTATGATAGCAATACATAGATATATAAATCATAATAAAAAGGACTTCCTAAAATAATAAGAAAGAGGTTAGAAACATCATAAAAGTCATGGTCAAATGTAAGTAAAACTTCTTGTTTGACACTTGGGAAATATTTTTTTAAGTAACCTTAGTTCATCATTAGTGTGGGAATTATACCTAACCAACATATAAGACCATGTGAGCTATGACATGGAATCTGGTGTCTGCTCCATATAAAAAAAGGGGTGTCCTTCACTTACCAATACAAGAACATTAACTTCTAGCTTACGTGGATCCTCCAGCTTATGTCAATATGAGACAATTATCTTCTATCAAAGAAAATATTCTTGTGGTGGCATATAGGTATGGGATAAGGAGATTTCTACTAGAAATCTGAATTTTATCTACGAGAGAGCTTCCATCTAAATATCCTCTTGGAGTTATGCATAAATCTAATAGAATAGTCATAACTATTTACTTGACTTATTTTTCATGGAAGACACATCAAATAGCAAATCCAAATTAGGTTTAGTTAGAATAGATCCTAAGTCTTTAAATTTAAAGTTAATGTTGAGAAAAAACATTCAACACTAAGAATCCTTATGTGAGAAAACTCTTTCACGATCATGCTTTCATGTGTATATGAAAAATCCTTTCACAACACAAAAATAATAACAACATTTATGTTTTACTCTTAAAACAACTTAAATCATGTTCTTTTTTAATAACATTAACGTTTTACTCTCAAAGAAACTTAAATCATTTTAATTAATTTCATAAAAAATGCATATCTTCATAAACATTCATGATTCAAAATTCACATTATGTCATCATAGCTTAGAAAACATGGGTTATGCATGGGTTAATGGGATATATTCGTTAAAAATTCATGCATAATAGTTTATAAAACAACCAAATAAATCAACCTTGAAAGGAACTTATGACAACTCTAACTTCAATTGGAGATTTCTAACTTTGTAAATTGAAGAATTTAGGAATTTTATGGAGGAAAGAGATCCATTGATAAAGATTATCATAAATTGATGCCAAAAGCTTGACTTCAATGGAGGATCAGTAGACTTGATCTTGAAACCCTTGCTTTCTTCTTCAAACTTCTAGAGAAAGAAATATTTGGGGGAGCTTAACTTGTCTTATTTTGAAAAATTGAAAGAACAAATTAAGTTGGGTGATTTTGGGTGTAAATCTATTCTCTCTCTCTCTTCTCTCTTCTTATATCTGATACTATATATATTATATATATAATATATATAGATATATATAATAGTTTGGGTTAAGATAAAACCACATGGTAGTGAATTAAAATTATGTGGAAAAGACGACAAAAGTCCCTGACTTAATTGCTGACAAACTCGCTTGACAGCAACCTTCACGCCCCATCTAAGGCACCACGGGTCATTACGACTACTGTGGTCCTTGACCCATGGCGAGTAGAGAAACCCTTACTGGTAGACCAGTTGAAGACCCCCACCATGGCCCGTTAACTTTACCATGGGCCCTCTAGGCCTCCATGGGAGGGACGCTGGCCTTGGAACTTTCTGGGCAGTCTTCATGAGCCCTATAAAAAGTCGTGGTCTCCTTCACGGCCCTGCAGGCTCTGTTGTGAGGGTCCATTGTGCCTATTTGGGATGGGTGACTTTCCTTATTTTGCATATTTCTAGCCTTCTCGCATTCCAAGTGTGGACTTCCACAAATGAGAATTAAAATAGTTCTTCTAATCAACAATCCGTATCTCAAAACTCTCATAAGAGAGACAATCAATATCTATAAAAAAGTCTCGGAAATTTATAATTTACTAATAAGTTTCATAAGTTGCCCTTTAAACCAATGGCAAAAAAAAAACAACAACCAAAAAAACCCCCTAAATGGATATTTAATAATAGTTAATAGTGTTAAGGGGTTGTCTGGTCTTTTAATTGAGGGCATTTTCGATATTACACTTGTTTTACCTGGAGTCGGTTACTATTCTATAAGAAGAAAACCATTGTATTAGTGAGAGCATACTTTCTGAGCTAATATAATATCTTCATCTTCCTTTTCTTGAATGCAATTTCCTCCGATAACTCATCCCAATATAATAGATTTCGTCAACTTGGAATCCATAGATGATCATCAAAATAAAATCAAAAGAAGGATAAAAGGTTGTGGTTCATGATTTCACTTTAGTTTTTTCTTTGATGATCAATTATTTTTCGCTTTACAAAACTAAAATTATCTAAGCTCATAAATCATTGAGATTTATCTTCTTTTTTTCCTTCAAAAATTTTATGATGTTGATTTCTTTTTTGAAAAATTAGTAAATTTGTCATTTCTATAAGTGCTTTTTAGGGTTTTGAAAAAGTGAAACATTTGACGGCCAATCAGATTCAAATATAGGTCATGTGGATTCTTAGGTGAAATTGATTTGAAGGATACGAAAATGGATATATAAATAAAGTTACATTCGTATATGGTAATAATTTTGAAGGTCAAAGAAATCAATAAGTGTTGATGGACGAAGATCCAACATAAAATAATAATAAATGCCTATTGTAAGTCTCTCTGTCTTGTGTGTGAAGAACATTGTTGATCTGGTGGTTATGGACAAAGATGTGGTTAATCCTTGTACTCCAATGAAGAAAGGTGAGATTCTACCTTCAATTTCCTTTTGCTAATTTTTTTTTGCAAATTTTAACAGGTATAATTATTTTTATAGATTATTAAAACTACTTTTTTTTACAGATTCAACAATTTTGATTATATTGTTAAAACCTTTGCATCCCTTTTTGTTTTCTTTAAATTTAGTTTATGATTTGTTTATCATTTAAAAGATCATGAAGTAATCAATTTTTATCTTTACCTGTTTCAATTTCTTTGGTCACCCCACAAAAATATTATTTTACCTACAAGTACAAAGTAATTATCACCAATCGATATAACATTTGTTAAAATTGAAATATTTCTTCATAGAGAAATGGTCCAACCAATTTTTGTATCAAAATTCAAGTTTTAACCCTCTCCTCTTTTTAGATTTTCCTTATTTAAAACTCAGTTGTCTGATCACCTTAAATTCATGTTGGGTAGGTTCATTAAAGGGATTGAAATGG
Organism: Solanum habrochaites; assembly: GCA_027704765.1. Lineage (NCBI taxonomy): Eukaryota > Viridiplantae > Streptophyta > Magnoliopsida > Solanales > Solanaceae > Solanum > Solanum habrochaites. Next base: position 56,126,962 of record JAKWJA010002493.1, on the reverse strand, counting down.
ACCTACAAGAAGCTTTTCATCCCCAATACTTGAACTCGAGACCTTTGGTTAATTGTGGAAGATATTTTAATATCCTCTACATAGATTGCTGGTAAGTTTTAATGTGACGATTGAATTATGTTTCATCAATCTTTTACCTAGTTTTTCTTCAATTGTTTGTTTTACTAGTTTTTATGTGAAGTTGATTTTTCGTTTGAAAGTTATCTAAAAGAACAAATTAAAATTCATATATTTCTTTCTGAAAATTTTGTATTATTTTACTTATGTTTTGTTAAAAATAAAAATATAGCAGTTATGCGATTGGACTCCTTAGTAAGACGAAAACCAATGATATACCCAGTGTAATAAGCCACATTAGTTTTATTATGTTGATTTACACTTTATTTTATATATACCTATATACTATTATATCTATTTATAAAAGTTAATTTGCTATGTTTTTTTCTGGTGGCATTCCTTTTTTGGACCTCTTGTTATCAAGAGGAACACATGACCCATTTAGTTGTTAGATGCCTGTCTTAATATATATATAGATATATATATATATATATATCTATATATATATATATATATACTATATGTATATATATAATCCTTTTCAAATTGTAGTTTTTTTATGGTTGTATTTCCTTTTTTGGACCTTTGTTATCAAGAGGAACAAATAACAAATTTAGTTGTTAAGATGCCTCTTAAAGTTTGGATTCTTTCTCTTACAATGTTATTATTTTCATGCTGATAAATATGAAAATTTTAAATTTGTCATTTTAAGACCTAATTTATTAACCTCATTGTTATGTTAATATTATTTTAAGTTGATCAAATTAAATAGTTATAACCTCCACCAAATTTGTCTATACCATTGTTGGTCAGGGAGGTCCACATGAAAAGAAGTTAATTTTAAATTTTTTCTTTTAGGAGTTTGTGATAAAATAAAAATATTTGGAGTTTTGCATGTAGATGGTAATTGTTACTGGTAGAATACAAGAAACTTTAACAAACTTTATTTATTTTGAGGGGCTTTTACATAAAAGTATTTTTTTTCTACCATTGGCAATATTAATCAAGAATATTTTCTAGTCATGACACTTCTATACAACTCAAATTGTATTTTTTCTTGGTCTATGTAATTAAAATTCAATTTTTGTAGGTTAATAGAATAAAAATAGTTTACAATATCATGTACCTAATATTTTAAACAAGAAAGAATTATAGCCAGATAGTGAAGTTTCCCCTTGGGTAAATATTTTTTTGAAATAAAAACAAATATTTTTTATAACAAATTAATTTGAATTTTAATCATGATATAGTAAATCCTTACTATCTCTATTTGTATGTCTACATGTCTATCTATTTGTCTGTCCGTCTCTATTTGGGACATCAACTCTCTATGTGTAATACTTTATTGACATGGAATTTTTCATAAAGGTAATCCATGATGGAAACTTATGGCTTGAATTGTCTAGCTAAAGAATCATGGACAAATCCAGAATGAGTACATAAATATGGGAAAGTAGCACCAAATATGTACTCTACAAACATGGTTTATTCCCAGTACACTTTCTATTACTCCTTTTCCTCAACAAAATGTATACATTTTCCATCAAATTATATATTACTGATGAGAAGGTTGTCAATCATTTATCCGATCAAGAGGACAACTAGTGAGAAGGATGCCAATCAAGCAATGTGGACTAACAAGGACTCATTGCTAGCGACGAATTGAGTCCTTGTATTCTTCTCTATCATGGCGTGTGTACCAACAAGGACTCAAATTTGAACTCAAAATTTTATTTGTAAAGTCATCGAATCTGTTATTATTTGAGATAAATGTAAAACAATCATGTATGTTATCTATTGTGTACTAAATATCTATTGTGTACTAAATATACCATTTCAGATACACGTGTAACAGACTTTTTCAATATATTCCTCAACTTTTTCCCCTTATCTAGCTTAGATTTTCACGTTGTTATTAATATTCTCTCTTTCATTCTCTCGCCTTATCTATGCTCGGATAATTATCTTTCATGAACTCTCATATGTTTAAATCAACTTAAAATTTGTCATTTTTATTTCCAGCTTAAAATATTTTCGTTGTTATAGTTCCATTAAAGCTCACAGACTAACAATTTAGGAATCTTTTTACACAGAGAATATAACTAGTGGCAAAAAACAATTCAGTTATTTTGGATGGTAAGCACATCTCACCTTTTCAATCTTAAAATAATGGGTACGAGTTATCATGATCCTGATTTTTTTTTCTCGTCTGAATTACATCAAACAAATTGTTGATAACTAGAATTATGAAGTCCATTGTTTTTGTGAAGAACTTAGACATATATAAATTATATATCAAGTATAAACAGTTAAAACATAAAAACTTGAAAATATTAAGAAAGTGATGATTTGAAACTGTCACGTCAGTTTACCATCTATATAGCTCCTCACATAGCTATTCTTTATAGCATGATTCTTTATCTTTATAAAGTGCACTTGGTGTCTTTAACTATAAAATTTAAATTTCATACGTATAAATAAAATAAATAGTCGTAGGGGCAGATTAAAAAAAATACACAAAAAGGGTAATGTGTGTTAGGTGCGAAGGAAAATATTTTCTTAAAACATACTTTCTTCGATATAAAGCGTTGGTTCTCAAAATATAAATTTTTATCGATGGTTGGTTGGGAGTGGAGGATAAATATTTACTAAACACATATCAAAAATTAAAACAACTAAAAAGTAACCGTTATCACTCAGTAAAGTCGTTTATAGTGAAAAATCAATAATCATAAAATAATTATGAAAATAACCCTAGAACTTGAAAGTTGTGTACCACAAATATCTACTAGTCTAGAATATAGGGATGTAATCCCAAGCTGAATAAGAGAGTCTAAATCTGAAAATGACAAGAAAAGAAAGACAAATCCATGGCAACCCAGTGAAAGTCGCTCACCCATAGTTGAATTTATTGGTTTTGATATACAGATGACTTGAGATCCTATCTCAACTCTCGACACAAGACATAACTTCAAATCAAGACACGGTCAAATTCCCAACCTCTTACTCACTTTTTGACTTTGGACCCAACTTTTGTACTTGGACCTAACCGCTACATTCAACTAGGACCTAACCCCGACATCCAACCCAGGACCCGACTCTAAGAGTCAAGGTCATATCTAATTCTGACATTGAAACTTGACTTGACTAATTCAGGATGGACTCAGACATCTAACTCAAGACCCGGCCTCGATCAATATACTTACACTCGAATCAGAGCCAATACATAAACTAGGACTTGACCCCAACACCCAACTTTTAAGTTGTAACCCGACCCTTACACACAACTCCCTACCTAGTACCCAACTTCCAAATTGAGGTGTGATCCCAATTTTCGTCCTAGGACTTTGATACAAACTTTGCCATAACTTTGATACATTGTGAGAGGCACCCCTCTAAACCACAGGGGAAGAACAATTATTTCTAACACCACCATACATACGCTAAACAACTCTAAATCAGTTAGTTCTTAAACCAATGGAAAGTTAAGTTTTATAGCTAAAATCAAAAATCATAAAATAATTGTGAAAATAACTGTAAAACCTAAAAGTTGTGTATCAAAAATATCTACTAGTCTAGTATATAGGGATGTAATCCCAAACAAAATAAGAGAGTCTAAATCTAAAAATGGACAAGAAATGTAAGACAAATCCATGGCATCCTAGTGAAAGTAGCTCACCCATAGTTAAACGTATTGGTTTTGATATACAGATGAATTAATAATGCATATGCAGTTACGCACTCTCTTCATCTATCGGATAATCGGAATGTATGGACAACTCGCAAGGTTCCTATAGTGCTTAGACGTAGAACTCTAATCCATGTATAATAATATGCTTATTGATAAATCAAGTTCATGTAACTGATATGCAAGTGTACAACTCTGATACTAATTAATAATAATTAAGCGCACAATTTTGATCCTAAGAATATATTTTTATATGTCACGTAACAATAAGATTATTATTTTTAACATAAAAGCGTATGTTTTATAGGAATTGAGCATCAGCTAACTTCACCTTATCTTTATAATTAACTCATATTTTGTATGAATATCATATAAATGCAATACACAGTATCATATACCAATTTTGAATAATATCAATCATAATGAGAATCCATTAACAAGAGTATGAAAAGTAAAATATCAACCTATTGAACAATATAAGTTACAATTAAATCAAATTTATCACAAATCATTCTCATATATCACAAACTCATCAATAAAAGTAGATAACCACTAGTCCACCTATAACATACATGATATTCATACTCACATAAATGTTCATCATCTCATTTAAATAGGACCTTCATTACCCATATTTCCTTAGTTCAATAATTAAATAATTCTAAAACTACATGCCTTAATCAAATAGTCAAATTATGAGTTTGTCCTTTAAAATGTCTCCAAATGATCCCAATTTGCTGAAATATATTATATACATAACTATATAAATTCATATACTCAAGAAGCTGGAATTGATTATACAGAAACCTTTTCCCCAGTAATCAAGATGACAACTGTGAGGGCTTTGTTAGATACAGCTGTAAAAAAGGGCTGGGATATATTCGATTTTGATGTGAATAATGCCTTCTTACATGGAGATTTAAATGAAGAAGTGTTCATGGTTGTTCAGGAGAGACAAATGATACAGAGCTCGTTGCGGACACAGCTAATTCAACTTAAATAAGTACAATATGTTCAATTGTGGAGTTGTTGGACAACAGTTTAAACTGAGAAAACAATTGACTATTTAAACTTTCATGGACAATTGGTGGTTATGAAGTTTTCAGGTATGCTATTGATAGACATGTACTTCTCAATTGTTTTCGGGAAATGTATCTTAAAGATGTTCTCACAATGAAACTGAATCTTGGATACTTGACTCTGGAAGCCTCCCACCTCTGACTTTGACTATAACAGTCCCTAACAACAGTATTCATTACCTTCATGTACTGTGTTGATTTTCCTTACCAAAAGGTGATAAAAGTAAAAGTTATTTTCATCAAAGTTTGTATGTGCCTTCATTTCAAATTAACCTTGTTTCAAATTCATTGCTTTCAAAATCCATGCTAAAAAGGATCGGTAGTTTTCTGGAGCTTCATTGCATTCTGCAGGCCCCTTCAATGAAGAGGCCCTGGAATTGGTGAGAAAGGATGGGGCTTTATTTTTTTTGTTCTAAATGCTTGATGAAACATGTTGCTCCTGGTGCTGTCCTACTGCTTCTACCCCGATCATCATCAAGACCAAAATGTTTTCAATCTAAGTCTATACTTTTTCTACTCACTCATGCAAAATAATACACCAGCCTTCGTTTTGTTCTCGTAAATCAATACATTCCTATACATTCTGTCTGACACTAATACTTTTGTAATGATGCCTGGAGATTTAGGATTTGTATTGGCTGGCTATAATACGGACTTGGACATTGTACCTTTTGGAAAATGAAGGAAATTGAAATCAATACCTGAAAACTTTATTTTTGGGAAACAAACACCTCTTCCATTGCAAATCATATGTCCGATGGCAAGACAAGAAAGAAAGAATGCCCTATCATCATTGCTTAGCATGTTCTTACCCAAAAATTTTTCAAGTATTACATATTAGATTTTGGGCTGGTCCATATCACATGTTAACACACGACAACCAACATAGATATAGTATCATCTATGTGATGACTCTAGTAGATGCAATGGACACAATTTTGACATGCATAGAAAACACTTTAGCAGTCATCAAAAGTTTCTTATCCTGATTGAGAATAAATTCAATACCATGTTCGCCATAAAAAAAATGACACAGGACTGAGTTTTGTAATTGAAGAACATCAAGTTTTCTTGAGGGAAAAGGAATCTATACATGAAAGAACTTGTCAGTGACACACCCCAGCCAAAATGGGGTCCCATTCTTTTTCACTTTCCCGTTTGGTGGTGGAAAGAAACACAAATACTTGTTAGAAACTCCCAGTTGGCAAATTCTTTTTCACCAAGTAACAATTAAGTATGGGGTGAGTGGTTGGGGCCTACTTATATATTAATAGACTTACTAACCTCCAATTGTAAAAAGGGTAAGTCCCAATATGAGTTACTGATAACACCAAACAACATTACTCACATATGAGACATTTGTGTGTCTTAGCTACCACTAATTTTCCAAAGACTCATAGGGATAAAATTTATTTCAAGAAAGGGCCACATCAAATTATTATTTATAGGTACCACTTTGGGACAAAAGTTACAAGATGATTCTTAGGCTAGCCATAAGAAAATAATAACATCTCAAGGGATTGTAGTTTTTTAAAAATAGTTTATTTTTCCTTTTTTGTTTCGTTTTAATGATGTATCTACTCTTCCTTAAGTATTACAGTTTGTGCCCCTCATAGATTACATTTGCATGATGATATTGTGCACATTCTATGCAACATATAGAAAATAATGTAGATGGTGCCAAGAAAGGTCCAAATTCATACATCACCCAACACTATCAATAATTAGAACCTGATTCTAATTCTGTCCAAAAGATGATATATGATTCCCAATAGACCATCAGAATCACACAAATTATCCAGCCTTCTCTACATGATTAAAATTCTACCCAAACAATATGACAAATAGCTATTACATATACACTGTTTTCAAACTACTTTACGTCATTCTCAAAAAACCAAAACACTATACCACTTATCGATATACTTGTCCTCTGAGAGTCAAACACTTGTGAGAAACATAAGTAATGATAAATCGATACCTTCCCTTTCATAGGATAATAGCTGCATAACCCTGCTTGGCAAAACTTATGACATGAAGGAATTGGACGCATTTGACACACAAATCATACTTGGGATCATATTTAATCTCGCCTAGTGCGTAGAATGTATGGCCCTAGGCTGTAGATGGATGATAAAGTAAGCATAGAGCCTGATGGAACTTGTGAGAGATCAAAGCAAGACTGTAGTGACAGGGTTATACTCAAGAAGCTGGAACTGATATACAGCAAACCTTCCCCAAATAACTCAAGATGACAACTGTGAGGACCTTTGTGTATCGATCAGCGGTAAAACAAGGGCTGGGATATATTCCAACGTGATTGTGATAATGCCTTCTTACATGGAGCAATCATACATGAAGAAGTGTACATGGAAGTTCCTCCATGGCTTGGCAGGCACAAACATGATTGGTATGCAGATTGAAATAAATATTTATATGGCTTGAAGGCAAGCCACGTATGCCAAGGTGGTCTTACTTATTGACAAGCTGACTGAAGCTTCTTTATATTCATTAAATAGGGACACACTATTCTTTTTAAGACATTACTTGTTCTATAAGAAGATCGCGCTTCACTATTTTGCTGTGTTTATGTAGATTGCTGTGACTTTAACTGCGAACAATGTTTCTGAACTAAATGACACTCAAAGCATTTCTTCATGACAATTAGTTACAACAATGTGGGATTTCAGGCAGGCTGACATATTTCCATGAAATGGAGGTATATTATAAAGATGATGGACTGATCATTTCTCGAGAAATTTGTTTCTTGACATGTTGAATGATTACAAGATTGGAACTGAGCTTTGCTTGTTTCATATCCACTTGACCTCTCTGCAATCAAACTCAAGAAAGAAGGAACACCTTAACAGAACCACTTATATAGTAATTCATTGGCTAAACTGAACCTTTATTAACCAATACTAGAAAGGACATCTCATGAGTGTACCAACCATCTCGCCCAATTCATGACAAAGATCCTAGACAGCCACATTTAACGCAGCATTTCATTTGACTGAGGTATCTACGGACGGACCTCAATAGGAATTTATGTCCAACAGATCAGTCGTACAGTATCAAAGCTTATTGTGACTCTGACTGGGCTGCATGTCCAGACAATAGAAGGGGCAAGTAAGGGGCTGATTGAATTATGGGTAACAGTCCACTTAGTTGGAAGTTAAGAAACAAGAGATCATATCTATTGCATCAGCAGAAGCAGAGTATAGGATTTAGGAATTTGCAGGAGAATTTAGGTTGGCTCAGCCAGATACTCATAGGAACTTGCACTACCATTGCAAAGACCTATGAAAGTATATTGTGCATAGTCCATTCAGCTCTTAATATAGCTCGAAACAAGTGTTTCAGGAACGGCACTAACTAAGCATATTGAAGTTGATTGTCACTTGGTGAGGAAGTTAATTCGAAAGGCCTTCATATCACTGCATCAATAATTTGAAAGTCAACTGGCAGACATTTTTAATAACTAAGACATGATGAATTAGCATTTTGCAGCATTACAACAAGTTTTCGGTGTTCTCCACACCTCACCAACTTAGAAGGGGGCTGTTACGATTCTAGTTAGTTCCTTATGTGTAATATGTTAGTTAGCATTTTCAGTTAAGTAGCTTAGAAGAGTGTTAGCTAATTCTCATCGAACATCTCACTAGTTTGTAGATATTTTGTATTACCTTTTGTATAAATACATGGGTCTCCTCACAATACAAAGTACTTGGTTGATTCCTTCAATCACACATTTCTTCTCTCCTTTCAGTCTTGATGTTGCGACTACTTTCTTCTTTCTCTCCTTCAGATACATGGTCTGCATTCATGGCCATCTCAATTTCATGATTTGTGAGCCCTAGTGTTTGGACATTGGGTATCAGAGCAGATGGAGGTAATTCAATTCATCTATTTCAACCTTTGAGGCCATCCCTTGCTAGATCTCATTTCATTTCTTTTTGATAATTATGCATCTTACGGTGTGATTTGCTAGCTAAACTTGGATTCAGATCTGTTTCTTGTTCATTATTTTCCTTGTTGAATTGATTAATTCGTTACTGGATTCAATTTGGTTTTTGGGTGTTTGATTGATCTGGCTTTTGCCCCTATGGCGTTTGAGAAGTTTAAACTTAGCCTGGAGAGGTCGGTGAATAACATGGTTCGTTACAATATTGATTCATTAGTCTTACTCCACTATATGTGCATCCTGCGGATAATCCTGGTCGTTCGTTTATTGTTAAAATCCGGTGAGGAATAGGATTAGGTATAGATATGAGACTAAAAGTTGTTTTAATAGTTCTTCGTTAAAAACAAGCTGGGTTTTATTCAATTGTGATTGTAGAGGCACTGATACCGGAACACACAGTTTATCAATGGGAAGGTGTGACGAACTCATGGTTACTCCTCCCTGGGTTCTTAAACTCTTAACTAAGGAAGATAGCAGAAAGTGTAGAATCTGTCCGTCTCTTATTAATGAAGTATGAAAGAATTACGAGGATCGATATGATCAACTAACGACGCAAAAACTATGCTCACAACTCATGATAAGCTTCCTGAATCCCAACAACAATGGAGATGAAGGAAATAAGAAGAAAAGTAGTCGCACATTAAAAACTGAATGGAGAGAGAAAGTGCGATGTAGGAAATCAACCATCTACTACTTTGTTTGTGAGGAGATCGTAGTTTATACAAAAAAGAATTAAAAAATCTAACAAACTAGTGAGCTGTTAAATAACTGAATCAAGCTAACTTAACCTATTCTAATAGTTAACTGAAATGGACTAAATTAAAATGATTACAATTAAGTAACCTAATAAATGCCTAACAAAATATATCTTCTATTCTATACTTCTTGCAGGTCTAGGCCCTATGGATTCAAGCCCAATACTCCAAGGTCAAACATTTTTAAAAAATCAAAATCAAAGTTACTCATAACATGAAAAGCCTATATGCCAAAAATCATCATAGGTCGATGACTATTTCACCTCCAAATTGATGAATTGTCAATTCTACGAAGTTAGGACAACCATACCCCCAAAATTTCCCATAAATACAGGGATTTAATCATACATAAATGAATAATTAGCAAAAAAATTAAATCAAATATGAGGTAAGAATGTTATTCTAAGAGTAGATCGAGCGAAATCCCTTTGAGATCGCATAAAATCAATTTCTTAAACTCCAAATATCAATTTTTGAAAATTAGCTCATATTCAGTAAATATATTTATTTACTCCCAATCATTCACCCAAAAGCAGAAATTCCATCATATATGTGATCTTACCGATGTAATGATAAGGTCATTTTGTAACACCCAAACAATTTCTAAGTTAAGATCCGAACCATTGTTGAATTTGTGTATAAGGTCATACCGAGCGATTCTTAATTGTTCTTAGGTTATAAGGTTAATTCATCAGTTTTTGAATGGATTTGAATATAAATTAAGGTCACTATAACCCCATCAAACAAAGTTGAATTGAAAGTTTCCATACCGATTAAGTTTTTATGTATGATTGGTCAACTTCAGAAAATCATATCTCTAAGACTAAAAGGAATTAAGTGGTCCATAACTTACAAAATTAAAGATATTTGAATCTTCTTTTCCAAGCAACAAATTTGCGTCAATTTGAGTTCCGAGTATAGGGTTATAACCCTTTTGGTAACTTGGTACAGTCCACTGACGAGTTAGCCGACCAAAAATATTAAAAGGGTCGTTTTTGTCTTCTGACCTCTAAGAAAACTCTAAATATTTTTTTGACTAATTAAATCCCAAAATCGATCAGATTTTCATCTCTTAATCTCTCATTCCCATTCTCTCAAATCCTAAGGTAAAACCTACAGAAAACTCAAAGTAGACCACTCTCATTCAAGATTCTTTCAAAAATTTTAATGATTCCTCTTCTAGGTAATTACTTCTCCAATAATTTCATTCTTTCCAACTCAAATTCCTCCAAACAATTATGAATCACTAATGAAAATTATAATTGTTGGTCATAGATATTTCAAGAAACTAATTCAAGATTTTCAAGAAAGGTTTTCTTGATTGTTCTCCTTTAAGCTAGGGCTTCAAGACTTCTAATCAAGTTTTTCTTCAAGATTGTTTAGTAACCTTGGTCTTTCATATATTTAAGTCTATCATATTGTTTTACTAGTTCATTATCACGCTCTACATCTACTCTCAAAACAATAAAAGAGTAATCTAAGGTTCTATCTCTAGATTGAATATTCTTGAGATGAGTTGATTTTGAGTTCTTAAGTTCCTAATTCTTTTTCAAATTACATTCCTGATTAGTGAATTTTTATATGTTATGAATTAAGATTCTTGAGTTGATTTGTTCATGTCTATATTTCAGCATGAGCCTTATAAATTGAGTATTCTTTGATCATAGTATTGTTGAGTTCTAATTTCTTGAGTTTGAGTATTGAGTTCTTTATATTTTTATTGAGATCCTTGAGTTGATTCGTTTATGTCTAAATTTCAGCATGAACTTTATTTTAAATCATAAATTTTGAGAATCTTTTGAAGTAAACATTTTTATTTTAAACTGAGTTTTTGAGAAACTAGAGAGAAGTTTGAGAAAGAGTTTTAACCAAGATTTGAGCAAGATTGTTAGGGAACTAAGTATTTCCCAAATGTTTCATTTTTACACGATCTTTAGGAATTCTCAGAGATTAGTCAATCTATCTTAGTTATGACCGGAGATAGATCAGACAAGTTTCATCCTATTTAGATGTTTCGGTTAGGGTGGAAAGCTACATATCTTCTTCTATCCTTATCTTCAATGCTAAATTCCTAAAGTTACTTTGAAACATCAGAAAGAGAGTATAATTTGAGAAAAGTAAAAGAGTTAACTGAGTACAAAATATAAAGCTCTTTTAAGAGGATAGTTTGAGCAATTATCTGAAATTAGAGAAAGAATATGTTTTAAACTATATATATTACAGGGAGTAGTATTGAGAACTGATATGAAAATGAGTTCAGCCAACTCAAAATCCTCATCAATCATGTCTTGCCAACATGGTTACATGATCATACTTTTTAGATGAATTTTATGGCTTAATGGATACATTTAGTTGAGGTTTCATACGTCTCGGCATAATATAAGACATTTCTAACAATGTTGGCTAGACCATGTATCATTGCATAACTCATAATGATGTGTCATATCCCGAGCCTATAACCTGGGTGTAATTGGAACTCGGGGACCATTGTTGGTCCACAAGAGAACCCTTGGCCTGGATAAATACTAAGTTGAAGACTTACTTAACAATAAACGAACTCAAAAGTACAACGTTTACTCATAAGGTCTCAATAATAATAACTTAATTCAATCGAGATCTGAAGTATATAAATAAACATACACGTTTAACTCAGTCTTTAAAACATCACAAGGAATATGGAAAAAATGACTCGTCAAAATACTAGTATCTATTAATCCTCTATAATATTATGATAGAAGTCAGGACAAGACCCACGACATCCTAACCAATTGAAAATAAAAGTGGAACCTTCGAAAGCAAAAAGACTCACCAAATCTAACTCGAACTGCAAGTGGTATTAATAAAACAGCTACTGGTGACCCTGAACTCATGTATCTGCATCAATGATGCATGTGAAATGACGTCAGTACATTGAATGCACGAGCATGTAAGGGGAACACTAAAAATAACATATAAGCTTGAACTCAGAAGGAATGAAACATAATCACATCATCTCAACTCAACTCAAAATCAACTCATGGATATTCAACTAAAATACAAAATAAAAGCAACAACAATAAAGATGTAGCATAAAGAAAGTTTTTAAAATAGTAAATAACAATCTAATGTATTCAAAAATACAATGGTAACTCTTTACTCTTATTTGGGAGATTCTCTAACTGTCAACTATCATTATGAACTAAGTGATGATACAGTGTCTCGCCCATGCTTTAGAACTATTACATACCTTGATGGAGTATAAAATATCCCCAACTAAGTGGATCCACAAAGCTATGATATAAAGAAATAAGGAATCGTCTAAAAAGTATGATCATTTATCCATATTGGAATTACATGTATGTTTATAAGGACGCTTGCGTTTGTCACAAATCATCACCGCATTGGTGATCAACACGATCATTTTCCCAATAATATAAACTCATGATCAATGTTTAAATAATATTTCTCCGTCCTCTCAAATTTGAGAATGTTACTCAAAAGATTCTCTTAAAAGATGTGATGCTGAAAAACTCTTCATGAACAAATATGGAAATGAAGGTTTCCCCTCATTTTAAATTTAAAAGTATTTACTCTTGGCAATACTTAATTTTGTTATATTTATTTTGAAAAATAAAACTCAACTCTCCTGATATTTATACTCAAGTAAAGTCTTAAAACAAGTTTTCAAAGTTTGCAAAAGACTTATCAAATGACTCAAAAGAACTACCTGGAAGTTTACTCTTATGTTTATCTAGAATTTGAAATGTAAATTATGGAATTATGATTTGGATATACAGTACTTCTCAATGATTATATGTATTTTGGATAAATAATTAGTAAGAGAGCAAGGATATGTTTCAAAAGAACTTAGATGAAACAAACAACAGAAAGGAGAGGGGCCAGGGACACTCAGCATAAGCCGCATACAAAACACTACAATTAGAAAGACTAGATGTCTCTTTCCTGCACCGATTCTATGCGAGCGCGGATTAGTACCCCTGGAACATCAATAGCGCATCGCACCACCCCTCTCCTAGAATATCCTGACAATTTTTTCTTCTCATTTCTTTGTCCTAATTCACCTAAAATCAATTGATTTATTCCAAACTCCCTTAGTTTCATTAAATCATTATAAATAAAATCTACTCAAAATTCCTTAATAACAACCCTCAAGCACAAGACTCTCATCTCAAGAACTCACAGAATATTATATTCAAGAATGAAGCAACAAAACCTCAAAGAACTCAATCAAGAACTCACTATACTCAGTCTCATAGTGAATAAACCCAACACTATGGAAATTTGCATACCTCAAATGGATAAATTCTTGGCAAAAATCCTCGAAGCTCGCAAGAAATCTTGAGCACTGGAAGTGCTTCTCCCTTTTTCTCCTCTTAGACATAGACCTAGTCTTCCAAACATTTTTAGACTTTAGGTAAACTGACATTTATTAGCTTTGACCCCTTAAAGATTAACAAAAATGAGCTAGGCTAGTGGGGGTAAGGAAAAGGCCAAAATACCCCTTCTTAAAGGGATGAATTGCTTTAACTGGACATGTTATATTCAATCGAGCATATCTCCTTCATCATAACTATAAATTTAGCAAACTCGGTGGAGTTGGAAAGATGACTCAAATATATTTTATTTGATACCTTACGATTCATCTAACTCATCATTAATAGGAAATTATGGTCATTTGAATTTGACCCAAAATTCACAAATTGAAGACTAACTTGCCCAATTCTCAATTTAACTATTTCTAATTTAGCTCTTTCTAAATTTAGATCTTCTTAAGACCGCGGTGTTACAATATCTCCCCCTTGGAATTATTTGTCCTTGAATGAGGTTTATCAGTTAGAACGAGGGTGGAAACATCTAACCCAACTTAAACATCGAATATGTAATTTAATACAACTTAGCATATCAACTCTAAGGAAAGAGTTAATACCTTAATTTGGAATTTCTCCGGAATCAAAGGGATTTGGGTATCTCTTCTTCATATCCTCATCAGCCTCACAAGTAGCTTCATCAACAAACTGATTTCTCAATAAGACCTTGACCGATGTGACCTTCATGGTTCTAAACTTGTAAACCTAACGATCTAGAATCTGAACGGGAATCTCCTCATAGTATAGGTAGTCCTTAATATCAATATTATTTGTAGGTATGATAAGTAAAGGATAGCTCATACGTTTCCTCAACATAGAAATATGAATCACCAAATAGAATGTTGCTAACTCTGGCGGTATGTCCAACTCATAAGTTAACTGTTAATTCTTTTGGGTATCCTATAGGGACCAATATAACGGGGTTTGATATTTCTCTTCTTACGAAATCTCATAATACCCTTCATGGGTGACACCTTCATGTAAACCTAGTCATCTACCTCAAACTCTAAAACTCTTTTCCTAACATTCATATACAATTTTGGATGACTCTACGATATTTTAAACCTGTCTTGAATGATCTTCACTGTCTCCATAGCTTGATGAACTAAGTCTAGTTCTATCAACCTAGCCTCACCAACTTCAAACCATCCAACAGGAGATGTACATGTTTTCCCATAAAGAGTCTCATAAGGAGTCATCTGAATGCTAGAGTGACAGTTATTATTGGAAGAAAACTCTATGAGAGGCAAATAATCATCTCAATTATCCTTGAAATCGATCACACAAGCCCTAAACATATTCTCTAAAGTTTGAATCGTGTCTGCTTGACCATCAGTTTAAGGATGAAAAAAAATACTCAAATTTACCTTCAGACCCAAACCTTTCTAGAAATATTTCCAAAATTGTGCGATGAGTTGCGCACCTCTATCTGAAATGATAGATACAGGAACTCCATGAAGTTTTACTACCTCTGGAATATGTAATCTGGCATAATCTTATGAATTGGTGGTCTTTACTAGCAGGAAATGGGATGATTTAATAATCCGATCTACAATTACCCAAATAAAATCATGTTGCATTTGAGATCACGACAACCTAGTTATGAAATTCATATTATTTATCTCCCACTTCAATTATAAAATATCTATATTATGAGCCATACCACTGGGTCTTTGGTGCTCTACCTTAACTAGTTGACAATTCGAAATGTAGCAACAAACTCCGCAAGAAACCTCTTCATAATGCTCCACCAATAGACTCTCTTAAGTCACGATACATCTTTGTGGAACTAGGATAGATTAAATATCAGGAATTATGAGATTCCTACATGATTCTCTCTTGGAGTTCATCCACCCTTGGTACGTACAACCTACATTTATACATCAATATACCCATCTCCCTTTTGTTCAAAATCCATCACTTTATGCTTATAAACATTTGCCTTTAGTTCAAGCAAAACAGGGTTTCTTGTTTCCTCTTTACTTCAAACACTAGTGATGATTCAACCTCATTCATCACCACCACTCCACCTTCATTGGAATCCAACAAACGGACCCCCAACTGTGCAATTTTTTGCACATCTTTTTCTTACTCTTTTTTTCCTTCCTCAACATGGGCAGTACTACCCATAGATAACCTACTCAAAGCTCGCAAGAAATTTTGAACACTTGAAGATTTTCTCCTTTTGAATTTAGTCCTAACCTTCCAAACGTTTTTACACTTTAGGTTAACTAACTTTAATCTGCTTTGGTCCTTAACAGATTAACAAAAACGAGCTTCTCTAGTGGGGTCAAGGAAAAGACCAAAATGTCCTTAAAACAGATGAATTGCCTTAATTGGACAGGCTATATTCAAACAGGCATATCTCATCTATTTGAACTCAGAATTTAGCAAACTTGGTGATGTTGAAAAGAAGACTCAAAGATCATTTATTTGATATCTTATGGGTCACCTAACTCATCATGGACAGAAAGTTATGTTCATTTGAGGTTAACAGAAAACTCATAAATTGAAGACTAACTTACCATATTGTCAATTTTGATATTTCTAAATTACCTCTTTCTAAATTTTGAGATTTTTAAGACCGATGTGTTACATGATTGTTGTCGATTAGGTAATCTCCCAAATAGAGTAAAAATTGTATTTTTATTGTATCACTTAATATGTTGAGTTCAGATATGAGTAAGTAACTTTTGTAAAGTTTTAAAGATTTCACTTCTTTTATTTCTTTTATTAATTTTTTGCTCTATTTTGTAAAGAGTTTTGGTTAAACTTTGTTGCGGGTGATCTACCAGACGGTCGTAAGTCGTAACCTTTCACTTTTTCTTTTTGGTTGTCATCCTGTTTTGTTGTTGTGTTGGTATGTGATTGTAGGTATGTTGCATGTAGAGAATTTTTATTGTTGAATCCTCCGTCATTCCTATGATCTGGTTTTTCTTATTATTGGTGAGTTCTTTCTCCATTCTTTGTTTGTTTCACTAATGCAACACATTTCTGCGATTCTAAAGGATAATAAGGAAGAATTTTGAATCTGTAAAAACTCAGTGTTACTCAATCTAGATGTATAATATACTCTATATTTACATGTGAATCTTTCAAAATATTTAATCGATTTCTCATTTCTACTGACATGCAACACATTTTGCGATTTCTAAAGAATATTAAGGAAGTACTATGAATATAAAAAAACTCAGAGTAACTCAATTTGATTGTATAATATACTCTATATTTACATGTGAATCTTTCAGAATTTTAATCGATTTCTCACTTGTACTGACTTTTCAAGTAATCTTTTGTGCAAAGTTGTTGGTGTGTTCTGGTTTCAATGGCTTTCATCATTGCTCAGACTGAACTCTTCTTTTATCCTTCTTTATTTCTCATTGTAAGAGCTTGGACATTAACAAAAGATTAGATGCATCTGAGTTTAAGATACCATGAATTGGAGAGAACTCTAATTGTTATGATTTTCCAACTCTTTCTGCCCATGTTATTGTTTACAACTCAACATATCTTTCGTAGACACATGACTAAGCTTCAACATTGATGCAGAGACTTTAGATTGGACTTGCGAATTCTAAATCGCGAAAATGAGTTGTCAACGAGAAAGCCCGAAGAAGAAAATGAATTCCAATGCTCACACCTAAAAAAAAATCTATATTGATTTGACCAAAATCATCTAAACAAAGTCCTCATTACTTGAATGATATCTTGTTTATGAACAAATTATTGATCATTATCTATTAGTAAATGATCAGTTACATATCTGACAGATACTGTGGTCACTTTTATGATTTTCCTAATACCTGTTTTCTTTTTCTAATGATAATAGGAATATTTTGGTCGTAACTTTCTAAAAATTGATTCCGTACCTGATATTTTGTTGTATACATAATAAAAGAAGTATGAAGAGTGCATATTTGAATTGATACCGTATGTTGGTTTAGGAATCTGGTGGCGTTGAGATTATCCAAATAATCTTGTGTAAAGTTTTCTCATTTTCATACCATCTTTATGTGTTAATAATCATTTCTTGAAGCTTTTTAAGAATACACATATAGTCTTACAATGGTGTTTCAAAGGAGTGATAGAGAAATATGTGGCATAATTCGTTACGATCTGAAAGATTTGAGCTCAAACAATTGGTTTTTCGTTAATCTTTTATGTTTTATCCATGTCATGAAGCTATTCCTTAAAATTTGTAAAGAGAAGAGAAAGGTGCATTTTATATATGTTGAAGATACTCGTGAAGAAGTTATATGCTTTGCATGCACAAAATTGATCCATAACACTTTACATCACTTTTCAATGTAGGAACACAAAATAGTTATCCACCATCTTTTTGAATTTGGACACTTGCTCAGGTGCGTTACTATTTTTCCCAGCTGCTTCAAGCAAAACTAAGAAATTGTTTAATGAGGTTAACGAGTTAATGAAACTTAATAATCTTAGCTTATGAGAGTTTTTTTATTGATGAGTTGTAATATCGTCATAATCAACATTAATTGACTTGTATAGCTCATGCATATATGGTGCAGAATATTGTGTAGATATGACTAGGTTAATGTTTTAGAAATTTTATTATTCTCTAAAATATTGTGAATGTGCGTGCTTGTTACTTGCTTGAAAATTTGAAGAATTCCTTTTTCTTGGTTGTCTTTAGAATTCTTTTTGTCTACCTCTCAAAATATTTACTAGCTGGACTAAGCATTAGATTATTTATTAACTTTTAACACAAGTGCATACAAAAAAAAAAGGTGAGGTTAAACTTAGTAAGCGATTATTTAGAGCATTTGTATGTATAGAGCTATAGGAGGCATTATGAACCTGCTAAAAAATCATCATATTTGTGAAAATGTTTTGTTTTCTATGCCATAGTTGAGAAAATGTTACTCAGACCTCATTTTGCAGCCAAACAAAAGCCTTGATAATAAGTTCATATACAAGATCCATACAAAATCGGAGATTAAGAGAAAAACACACACAGGCAAAGAGAAGGAGAAGAAGATTACAAGCTGGTATGGAATCAAACTGTTCTAATAGAGATCTCATAAGTGATGCTGCTCATAAGGTAAGAAGAAGATTACAAGGTATGGAATCAAACTATTCCAATAGAGATCTCATTACCAACGCTCCTCATAAGGTATGGATATTTGATTGTATTAAGATATAAATTATGCACAAATGTCATAGACAAATTTCCCCTTCTAGACTTTTGTTTAACTCTTTTTCCTCTTCATTCTCTTCTTAAGTTGGAACGCGTTCTTACTCTCTTTTCTTGATGAATTCCTTTTATTTTATGTCATTGTACGAATTGATTTCTTATATATTTTCATTTACTATGTGAATATTTTGTCAAGAAAACAACAAAATTAAGAGTAAAATCCATAATTTGGGGAACACCCTCAATGGCTTTGACATATTACTATTATTGTGATTGTTACGTATGCATATATCAAGCAAAAATTATGAGTAAATGAATATGAAATCGAATTATAGATACTATGATGAGAGATGAGAGAGCTGATAAGAAGTTCAAAATCTTTTAGGCATGATTTAAAAATATCACCAATTGTAGATTTTATAATGTCAAAAATCGCGCAGTAGATGGTTATTATATTTTTTCATATCATTATTTGTATTACACACATTTCTTGCATGTATCATTAATGTGTGGAGGGAGATTACTTAGTAAATGCAGTAAGAATGATAGCTTTGTGTCACAGTGTGTATATCTAGGGGTCACAAAATTGCAGATGTACACTGATAAGTATTTGTACTTGCATTCACTTTACTGATTTTTATTTACATTTTTTGCATTTGTCTCATTTATTATGTGTATAATGTATGAAGCCTTGAATACATGATCTCCAACTTCCTAGATCAACTGATATTATATGTTTTTCTCAGGTACCTCGACCTATTTCTAAGCCATGATTTCTTGAAATACGAAAGATTGACTACAAAGATTCAGACTCCAACTAAAATGCCCTACCATTATTAAAATAGGATACGCTTAATCTAAATGAAGACTCAACATTTGTTACATTTTGGTGTATTATGTCTATTACAACTATGCTTGTAGACAAGCAGACGGGATATCATCCAGAGGCGTTGCTCAATCTCAAGCTCTTCAATTTATTTTTTGAGTATGAGATAATTGTTGCTCTTTTGTTCCTGAGATAAATGTTGGACTTTAAATTGTAAAATATCGGGTCCATGCTCAAGCACGGTCCATTGCATATATGTATATTATAGTCCTTTCATTCAATTATTTGTTATTCATCTCTATTATATACGCATACATTTAAAATATTGATGTCATTCGACCTGCATTTCTTAATAATGCAGATACATGTTCTTAGGATTCTCAACAAAAGTGTTGAGATCACTTCATCGGCTCGTCAGTTTTTGAGTAAGACCTCCTATCGTCCAGAGGACTCAAGTTTTATGAGTTGTTAATAGTAGTAGTTCTTTTGAGGAGTCATAAGTATTGTCTCAATGCTCATCTTTGTATAGTAAAGGCTTCATAGATGGATAGTATCAGAGAGTCCTTCAATTTCAGATGTTTTATTTAAAACTTGTGTTTCATGCTCATATTCAAAGAATTTGAGAATTATTACATTGTTGATTTAGTATTTCTTTGAGTTTGATGCTTGTGTATGAATGAGTTAATCTTCCTCTTGTAGTTAGGAAGGATACTTTGCTTGAGGGGGAAAAATATTCTCGAGTACTGGCCACGTCTAGGGTGTAGTCTCGGGTCATGACGCTTTCACAAAATTATTGATTTACCCCTCTCAATAGTTGCTCGGAGTCATTTATGATCAGTTAGTGGAGTCGAATCGAATATTTTAAACTGTTTAACTACAGTTATTTAATTGACTAATCTTCTTTTAAATAATTAATTTAGTTAAAAAGAATGGGTCACGTCTTAAATTTATTTATGAAAAAATTACGCGGTTAAATAAACTTATACTAATTAATCAATCATCATAGTCATAGTTAGTTATAATTATCACTCGCGACTAATATTATAAATTATTTAAGTGGGATGACTTCGAGTTTGTATAATTAGTCACGTTTGTATATGTATAATTTGCCAGAATATACAAATATATATATGCATAATATACAATTATCTAACAAATATGCATATCGAATTCACCTTTCTCCCACTCTCTGCCCCCTCTCTCTCGCCTCTCGCCTCCCTCTCTCAGTCCCACTTTTCATATATACAAACACATATGTATAATATAAACTTATCTAACTGATATACATATTCAACTCACCTCTCTCCCACTGTTTGCCTCTTTCACTCGCCTCTCTCCTCTGTCTCCCAATCTCGCTCACCTATGTACTCCTCCTCCCAGTTTCTTTCACATCTCTCCTCCATCTCCCAATATCGTTTGCCATATATATAAATATTCAAGTCGATATACCTAATCATTTTTTTTGTTTATGTTTGATATAATTTCTATTAGATAGTGTATTTAAATAAATTAACCTACAAATTTTATTATTTAGAGGAGTTGTTTGTTACTGAATAAATTCAATACAAATCAATATAATATTGAAATATGAATTGTTTAAAACTAACTAATTGAAAAGATAGATATGATCACCACATGACGCTTGTTATCTTAATTGGTGTATTATTTGTTGATATATATATGGTTTTTAAATTATTTGTATTTTGAATAATTTATAAAATTACATACATATTAAAACTACAACTTGCAATTTTTATGTGCAAACGTAGAAAACATCATTCGATCTTACTATCATTTACAATCTTTTTTATTTATAAAAGTTGATGATCTATCTGTTTTAAATTGAAAATTGATATTTAAGTGAACAATTTATTAAAATGAAAATTATCTATCATCAAATAATTCAAGTGAGAAAATAGCAAACACGCTAACAAAATTGTTCTTTTCCTAGCTAGTTAGAAGGCAAAAATAATAATTAATATTATCTAGTAGTTATTGTCAAATTCACAACTCCACCATTGATACAAGCTCCATATGAGAATCTTTCATAAGAGAATGAAAAACTGTGAGTGTTATTGAAGATGTAAGTTTGTATCTATACAAAGGTTTGCAAGGCAGAAAATAACTAACCTACTCAACTAATTAATTATGTAACAAACTAACAGAACTACAACTAACATGCTGACTCATATTATAATCAGGCATTATCTCATCTTCACATCCCCCTCAAGTTGGAAGTGTATTTCTTACATCCAACTTGTTGAGAATATTTGAGTGTTTAATTCCTGCTATTGCTTTGGTCAAGACATCTGCAAGTTGATCTGAAGTTGTGACATGATGTAGGGTCATGAGCCCATCATGGAGTTTGTTCCGTATAAAGTGACAGACCACTTCAATATGTTTGGTTCTCTCGTGAAATACAGGATTCCTGACAATATGAAGGGCTGACTGATTGTTGCAAAATGCTGCATAAGGTGTGGAAGTTGGCACTGAAAGTTTCTCAAAAAGTCTGTTCAACCACTCTAATTCACCAACAACCTTTCTCAAATCCCTGAACTCTGCTTGAGATGAGGATAATGACATAGTTTCTTGTTTCTGGGATTTCCAGCTAATTGGAGTGTTCCCTAGTAGCACAATGTATCCTGAAGCTGATATCCTAGAATCTAGACATAGTGCTCATTCAGAGTCACAAAAAGCTCTTACTGTGCAGTCATGGATGTTAGACAAAAAAATCCCATGTGTGGGATCCTTTTTGATGTATATGAGCAAATGGAATGTTGCATGTAAGTGAGGTTCTCTAGAATCTTGTAGAAACTGACTTAAGTGTTGTACTGCATAGGATATATCCAACCTTGCGTTAGTGAGAAAATTCAGCTTCCCCACCAGTTTTATATAATAAAAAAAATAGGATCTGATAGAACAGGTCCGTCCTTGGCCTTTAACTTCACCGTTGGATCAAGAGGGGAAGAAGAACTTGGACAATGCAAGCAATCAAACTCTTTAAGATCTAATGCAAATTTTCTATGTGAAATCAGAACCCCATCCTTTTTTGTATAAGACCTCAAGGCCTAAGAAGTAATGCAACCTCCCCAAATCTTTGATTTTGAATTGATCATGCAGAAATCTTTTCAGTGAATCTATTTCTGCAGAATCGGTGCCTGTGACAATAACATCATCCACATTGTTAATTGTAAGTTTTGATGATGTGACAAACTCTGGGACCTTGTAAATATACCAGGTTCTCAACATGAGTTTTGATGATGTGACAAACTCAGGGACCTTGTAAAGATACCAGGTTCTCAACATGAGTTTTGATGATGTGACAAACTCACGGACCTTGTAAAGGTACCAGGTTCTCAACATGATTTTCGATGATGTGACAAACTCAGGGACCTTGTAAAGGTAGCAGGTTCCCAACATGAACAGCCTGTTGACTGCCAGCTGGAGCGGGTACAAAAAGTAGGTGCATATTTCCCGACAGCGTCAGAAAAGTCAGATCCTTTGAACCAATGGCAAGGATTTAAGGAAAGAGACGTGTCTATACAATCACTTTTCCAAAAGATTATTTCTTTACTTTTTGCAACTTGAAAAGTAACTCTCAAGAACATTTGCAAAGGCTATAGAAAATCAAAGTGAAGAATTATTCAATAACAACTGAAAACTCGGGAGCATATTGTGTAGTTGTTTGAGAATATATTCTTGTGGTTGTACATTGTAAACTGTTCCTAAATCTATAAAGGAATCAGTGTGGTGGTGTTGAAATTCTAAGTTGTCTAGAAGGGATAGCTTAGTGGGTAGAATAACTTCTACTTAGGCTTATCAAGCAATAGAGTTATTGCTTGATCGTGAGATTAAAAACTTTTTCTCACATTTGTGTAACCTGTTTTACTTTTGCTTGCGAAGATTAGTGAAACAGTTGTGAAAATCTTGTGAGACAGGTCGTGATTTTAATCCCTTAAGTAAGGAGGTTTCCACGTAAAATTGTTGTGTTGTTAAACTGCATTTACTTTATGTTCATATTTGTTTGTGTGTCAAGGAACCTGGTCCATTGACTGATAAGTGGACGCATAGACTCTAACAAGTGGTATCAGAGAAGGCACTTTCTATCTGGTTAACACCAAGAAAGTTACATCTATTCTAGGATGGCTGCTCCACTTAATCTAGAAGAAGATCAGTCTTCAACTAGACCTCCTCGTTTCAATGGACACTATTACAGTTGGTGGAAAGTCAAAATGCATGATTTTCTTATGGCTGAAGACAGTGAGCAATGGGACATTGTCTTAGATGGACCATTTATTCCAATAATTGAAGAGAAAAATGGAGAAAAAACTAGGCTTGTTCCAAAGCCTAGAAAAAAATATGATGAAGCTGATAGGAAGAAGATCTAAAAAGGTTACAAGCTAAGACACTTCTTGTCTATGGGATAGGGCCAGATGAGTTCAATTGTGTCTCAGCCTGTGAGTCTGCAAAAGAGATCTGGGACTGCTTAAAAATAGCTCATGAGGGAATTGAACAAGTAAAAGAGTCAAAGATTGATATGCTCACTTCTTTGTATGAAAATTTCAAAATGTAAGAAGGTGAAACTATTCATGAGATGTTCACAAAATTGTCATCCATCACAAATGAGTTGAGAAGCCTTGGAGAACCTATCAGTATGAGCAAGAAAGTTAGGAAAGTGCTTCGAATCCTTCCCAAGTCCTGGGAAAGTAAGGTTGATGCTATTACTGAAGCAAAAGATCTGAAAGTGTTAACAATGGATGCTCTCATTGGAAATCTAAAGACTCATAAGATGAATCGTAATCATGATCAGTTAAAGAAGGAAGTCAAAAAGGATAAGTCCTTGATGCTGAAATATAAATCGAGAAGAGGACGCCAGTGATGATGATATGGCATATCTCATCAATAGATTTCAAAAAAATTGTGAGAAAGAACAAAAGGTTTTAAAAGGGGAGCGAATGGTCCTCGAACTGCCACTCAAAATGATACATGTTACAAGTGTGGAAAAGCTAGGCACTTTATAAGAGAGAGTCCTTTACTCAAGGCTGAAAATAAAAAATATCAAAGAGAAGCGAAGGGACCTGGTACCCAATAAAAATGATTTGCTGCTGATTATGTGGTTAAAAAGGCTCTTGCTGCATGGGGAGACTCTTCAAGTGACTCAGAAGATCCTGATTAACCAAATGATGTGTTAATGGTGGTGGTTCATGAAGTGGAAACCATATTCAGTGAGATGTTTGCTTTCATGGCTCATTCAGAAAATGAAGAAGAGGAGGACAAGGTAACTCTTCTTGATTTGAAACAAGATCTAAATACTTATTCTCTTAAAAAATTGAGAACATTAGCAAATGTGATGATTGATTCAGTACTTGAGTGAACCTCTGAAAGAGACATTATGAATGCTGAGCTTGACAGTTTAACTGAAAACAAAGATAAAATGGAAGAAAAAATGTTGAAAATGGAAGATAAAAATGGCTTCTTTGGAATCTGATAAGATTGAACCTAAAAAATAGTTGTATCAGATAAATGAAGAAGCTAAAAAGCAAAAGGAAGGTCAAATGGTTTACAAGTTGAAATTGAAGAAAAACAGAAAACCTCTGAGACAAATCTTGGGGTTTCTTTGGAGAAGAGCAACAACTTAGAAAAGGATATTGTCAAACTTAAGGAAGATCTTGAAAAATCTCTTAAGTGGACAAAATCTTCTAAGCTGCTATCTAGTGTAACAAATCAGAGTAATTTCAATAAGAATGGTCTAGGAAGATTGAATATTACTCCTCTCTTTAATCCTCACAGCAAGTATGTTTTTGTGTCTGACAATTTGCTTTGTCTTCACTGTGGTAAGAATGGGCATTTAAAAGAAGAGTGTATTGCCTGGAGAAAGTCTCATGAAAGACACTCTAAGTATACAGAGAAGCAAATAGTATCAAAAGAGAGACCTGGTCCCCCAAAACAATTTTTAGCTAAAAGGTTTTCAAAGAAAGGATCTAATTCTGCTCCAAAATCTTTTGTCAAAAAGATTCAAAAACTACCCCATTGGACTAGAAACAATCTGATCACTCCCTTGTCTGCTTTCTGGGAACTCAAATTGGAATGGGTTCCCAAACCTAACAAGTGATTCTTGTTGCAGGTGAGTAAGAGAAGCAGCAATCAACGTTGGTATATGGACAGCGGATGCTCTAAACATATGGATGGTGATATCAAAAATTTCCTCTCACTCAAGACATTTCAAGGAGGAGGTGTCTCTTTTGGTGATGGAAAGAAGGGGTATATTTTGGGAGTTGGTAAAGTGGGAAAATCTCTTGGAGAATCAATTGATAATGTGTATCATGTCGGTGGATTGAAGTACAGTCTTTTGAGTGTATCTCAAATTTGTGACAAGGGAAATGAAGTGAAGTTTACTTCTGAGAAGTGCACTGTGGTTAATCTAACAACAAAGAAAGTGATTCTTACTGCCTTTAGAAGTAAAAACATGTATGTGGCTAACTTAGAAACATCTCACGGATATGATCTGACATGTCTTAGTGCTCAAAATGAAAATGGTGATCTGTGACATTGAAGACTAGGGCATGTGAGCTCATCTTTATTGAATAAATTGATTTCTAAGGACCTGGTCCTAGGTTTGCAAAAGTTAAAGTTTTGTGAAAACAAAATCTGTGAAGCGTGTGTCAAAGGAGAACAAATCAGATCATCCTTCAAGTCAAAGAAGCAAGTAACATCATCAAGAGTACTGGAGCTGTTACACATGGATTTATGTAGACCTTTGAAGGTTCAAAGTACAAATGGAAAGAAATACATTCTTGTGATAGTTGATGATTACTCAAGGTACACATGGACAAGATTCCTAAGATCATAAGCAGAAACACCTAAAGAATTGGTAGTGTTCTTCAAAATGATTCAAACTAAATTGAATCAAGTGATTGTTGGAATTAGATTTGATCATGGAACTGAGTTTGAAAACTCAAAACTTGATCAATTCTGCATGAAGAATGATATTAGTCATAATTTTTCTGCTCCAAGAACTCCTCAACAAAATGGAGTAGTGGAAAGAAAAAACAGAACCTTGGTTAACATTGCTAGGACCATGATTATTAAGTAAAATCTTTCTCAAAGTTTCTGGCTGAAGCTGTCAACACAGCATGTCATGTTACTAACAGGTGTCTGATAAGATCTTTGTGGAATAAGACTCCCTATGAGTTGCTCAAGAACATAAAACCTACGTTGAGTTATCTCAGGGCTTTTGGTTGCAAATATTTTGTGATGAACGATGGAAAAGATGATCTGGGAAAATTTGATCCTAGAAGTGATGAATGAGTGTTCGTTGGATACTCTTCATCAAGTAAAGCATACAGAATTTTCAACAAAAGAACTCAATGTACTGAAGAAAGTATTCATGTTGTGTTTGATGAAAATGGAAGTTTGAAAAGTGATGCATCAAATGACGAAGATGAGTTGATTAAGCTAAGTAATTCACAGAAAAACTGAAGGAAGTGAAGCTGGTGCAAATGATCAGTTAAGGAATGACAATGATAATGATAATAATAGTCTATCTGAAATGACTGATGAAGTTGAAAAGTGTAATGAGGGACCTGGTACTACTCTGAACTCCAGTCAGAATACCTCAAATTCTCCAGAAAATGATAAACTCCTTGAAGAAGAAGAACATGTTGATCAGCTAAATCAGTCAACTTTGTGACTAGGATGGAAACATAGTTCATCACATCCTCTTGATAATCTTATCTCTCCCTTGAATTCTGGAATTCACACAATATCAAAAACAATAAATTTAGTTGCATCCTCAGCATTCATATCATCTATTGAGCCTAAGAATGTGAAAGAGGCATTAGGTGATGCAGATTGGATAAATTCAATGCAAGAAGAACTTCATCAGTTTGAAAGAAGTAAGGTGTGGTACCTGGTTCCTCGACCTGTTGGTACAACATCGATAGCAACCAGATGGGTTTTCGGAAACAAGCTTGATGAAAATGGTGTAATTAGTAGAAACAAGTACAGATTAGTTGTTCAAAGATACAATCAAGAAGAAGGAATAGACTATGATGAAACTTTTGCACCTGTTGCAAGGATGGAGGCCATCAGAATTCTAATAGCTTTTGCAGCATTCATGGGATTCAAGTTGTATCAAATGGATGTCAAAAGTGCGTTCTAAATAGAGACCTGAAAGAGGAGGTGTTTGTTAAACAACCTCCTGGTTTGAAGATGCTGAGCTACCAGATCATGTGTTCAGATTGAATAAGGCATTGTATGGGTTGAAACAAGCTCTTAGAGAATGGTATGAAAGGCTGTCAAAGTTTCTATTGAAAAATGGGTTCAAAATAGGAAAAATAGACACTACCTTGTTCTTATTAAAAAGAGAACAGGAACTGCTTATTATTCAAGTTTATGTGGATGACATAATTTTTGGAGCTACATCAGAACATCTATGTGAAGAATTTTCATCATTAATGGGAAAGGAAGTAGAGATGAGCATAATGGGTGAATTGACGTTCTTCTTGGGACTAAAAATCTAGCAATCATCAAATGGAATCTCAATCAGTCAGCAGAAGTACATTAAGGAGCTGTTGAAGAAATTCAATATGTTTGATTCAAAACCTATTGATACTCCTATGGGAATAAACTCCAAGCTTATAGCAGATGAATCTGATTCTCTTGTGAATCAAGCCATGTATAGGGGAATCATTGGGTCTTTGTTGTATATGACTGCTAGCAGACATGATATTTATATAGTGTTGGAATGTGTGCTAGATTCCAAGCATGTCTTTGTGATTCACATTTGAAGGCTGCAAAACATATTCTAAGATACTTGAAGAAGATAGGGGACTTGGTCCTCTTCTATCCAGCAGGTGACACTTTTGATCTTGTTGGTTTTGCAGATGCTGATTTTGCTGGTTTTCAAGTTGACAGGAAGAGTACTTCTGGAATGGCTCATTTTCTTGGATCTTCACTCATTTCTTGGGGAACGAAGAAACAGATTTTTGTAGCTCTTTCAACAGCTGAAGCTGAATATGTAGCAGTTGTTGCATGTTGTTCACAATTTTTATGGATCAAGCAACATTTAAAGTATTTTTGTGTAATCATCAAAGCTATTTCTCTTATGTGTGACAATACTTATGCAGTTAGTATGGGAAAGAATCCAGTTCAACACAAGAGAAGTAAGCACATTGATGTTAGACATCATTTTTTGAGAGACAATGTTGAAAAAGTGAATATTGTGCTTACATATTGTCCAATAGAGGAACAAATTGTAGATATCTTCACCAAGGCTCTCAGCAAAGATCAATTTGGAAGTAATAGGTTGAAGCTGGGCATGATGACTTCTAACTGATTTCCAGAGATTCAATAGTGGAATTCCTTTAATGGCGAAACTTGCAGTGCAAGAATCCTTTGTGTAAATAATATATTATCTGTATTAGATCATTTTGGTATCTATTGTAGGTATACATTCAGGAAGGAATAGCTAAGCAAAGACATGGCTAGAATAGTTGAGGAATGATGATAAAGCTGTGTTATGGGACCTGGTCCCAGTCAAGGTTAGCATTTTTTTACATTAATTTTAAACTGAAAAAAATATGACCGTTGATAAAGCCACATGTCAGTCATTGGTCATTCTGACCGTTAGTCACATCGCTTACTCTTCAAGCGACGCATCAAATCAAGGGACCTGGCACCATTTCAAATCTTTTTTAAACTCTCCCTGTTTCTGTTTAATTCTTAAATCTATCTTCCAACATTCCTTCACTAAAAGAAAAGGAAAAGAAGAGAAAAGTCAAAATTTGTTTTTATCCCTTTTTCTTTTTTCCTCAAAAACTGCTACTCTTCTTTTCTTGTTGACAAGATGTCTGATCCTTCATCCGCATCTAAGCAAATGATCACAATCCTTAGTGAGATTTAACCTATTGCCTTTTATTCTCCTTCAACAGTAGGGTCTAGGTCTAATGTTCCTTCAAGTTCTCCATAAGATATTCTTGAAAATCCGTTTCACTCCATAGATCTGAACAACTTTAGTGTTCCTACTGGACCTGTTCCTCATCATGAAATGCTTCTGGATGCTTCGTTTAAAGGAGATATTCCAAGAAACAAATCTTCTGAGTCAAACATTCTTGCTGCAAGTGAAGAGTTGGTGATTAAAAGTCTTGCAATGATGAGAGAAGAAGTCAGGGTAGAACAAAATGAACCTTTTCAAGGTGAAGAGATCATAGAGACTCAACCTATTTTTGATAAAACTCCCGATTTTGGGAGGCATCCATCTTCTAACTCCTCTGATTCTGAAAGTGATGTATCCAATGTAAGGTTGAAAGGAGTGTGTTGGTTTATCAAGAAAGGGAAAAGAAAAGGTAGTGAAAGAAGTGCCTAGAAGGAGACCTACTACTAGATCTGATGCTAGGAAGTTGATGGCTGATGCTTTGAAGGCTAGTGCAAGATCTACAGCAGAAATCAGGAGTGCCAGAACATTCAAAGTGTCAAACTTCAAAATGCCTGAATCTGGTGTCATAGAGGTGTCTGCTGAAGAGAAAGAAAAGAGGCACAGGAAGAAAAAGTCAGAAAAAACAAAGTCAAGAGATCCTAAAAAGGTTGAGAAAAAAAAATCCACAAGGGAGAATTCTAAAGGAAAAAGGAAAAGATCACAGGGATCTGGTACCCAAAGAAAGGTTGAAGAGGAGATCAACAAACAAGAAACTGTTGACAACCTGAGAAAGCAGTCTGTGTTGGCTGGGAGAGGTTTTGATATGGGAATAATCAACCTTCCTGGAATGGACTCTCTTCATGTCATGGTGGAGATTCAGTCATGGATGCATCTCTTCAACAAAAAATCTCTCATTCTTCATGCAGAGGAAGTGCGTGAATTCTACTACAATATCCAATTTCAGGAAAATGGAAGTGTCTATACCAGAGTAAATGATATTGCAGTGCATCTGGATGAGTTTCTGTTGGGAAAAATTCTTAAGGTACCTCGAGAGGGTACCATGTCTGTACTTGGGAAAACATGTTCGCCTGAGTTTGTGGCATTGGTCTCAAAGCTTCACACAACAAAGTGTGTAGGGGTTTTCAAGAAGGTGATGAAAAGTGGGTATCAGTTGGTGTTCGAGTATGTAAACAAAACTCTACTTCCTCAAATTGAAAAGAGGACCTCAGCTACCTCTGCTGATTTGTATGTTATGGAGTTGTTGTACAAATTTGAACCTCTGAATCTTCCAGGTCTTATGCTTGAACATATGTACAAGATTGTCATTGAGCGCAAAGGAATACATGGAATGGGATATGGATACTTTCTCACTGAAGTATTCAAGTACTTTAACATTCCAATTAGCGTTGTCAAGGTTGGTACAGTGAAACAAGCCTTTTCAGAGAATACTCTGGTTGAATGTGAGTGCATTGAAGGGGAAGGAAATCCCAAGAGCAAAATGGCTCAACTCATAGAAGATCAGGACCAACTCAAGCATGAGGTTGAAGAATTAACTATGCGATTGAGTGGAAGAAATGCTAAGATTGCTATTCTCAAAGCTGAGCTGCTCACTGCACAGACAGAGGGACCTGGTACTTCTGTGGTTCAAGCCCTGGAAAGGGAAAATGCAAAGTTGAGGGCCAAGGTTATTGCTTTGCAAGAAAAGGCAATAAAGGATAATGATGTTGCAAATGATAGACTCACTCTCATTATTTAGTCCTTTTCTCATCAGCCTCCCCCTTCTTAGTCTGTCCTAAACGTTTTCTGTGTCTTCCTTGTGTGGCTTATCTTTTTGTCATTGGATTCTCAGTTTGCTAATAATGTATTAAAATGTTTATCTTGGAATGCTATTTATTTTATTCCCCTGGTGTTCTAGCTACTATCTCTTGTGAATCTTTTCCTTTGTGTTTGATTGCTATCAATTTTTGGTCTTCTCTGATATTATTGTTCATACTATTGGTTTATTGTATCTCTTTTTAATGATGCCAAAAGGGGAAATTATAACTGATAAGTTGTAGATGGATATGTTTTTGAGGGGGAATACAGTGAGGGGAAATATAGTCAAAGGGAAAATTTCTTTTCAGGGGGATGGACAAGTAATTCAGGGGGAACTTGTTATGAAGTTGGAAGTGTGTCTGGAGCATTGTTTGTCATCATTAAAAAGGGGGAAAATGTTAATTGTAAGTTTTGATGAATCTGGACAAGACTCAGGACCCTTGTAAAGGGTACCAGGTGCTTAAACATGAGTTTTGATGAATTGTGGACAAAACTCAGGGACTTGTAAAGGTAACCAGGTCTCAAACATGAGTTTTGATGAGGTGAAAAACATGTCACGGACCTTGTAAAGGTACCAGATTTTCAAACATGAGTTTGATGATGTGACAACCACAGGGGGCCCTTGTAAAAGGTACAAGGTTCCCAACATGAAAACAGCTTGTTGACTGCCAGCTGAAACAGGTACAGAAAATAGGTGCCACCATTTATTCCCGGACTGCGTCAGAAAAGTCAATCTTTTGAACGCAATGGTAAAGAGTTTAAGGATAGAGAACTGTATATGACGATGTCCTTTCCAAAAGATTATTTCTTTAGTTTTTGCAAATTGAAAATGCCCACTGCTCAAGAACATTGCAAAAGGCTTAGAAAATCAAAAGCGAAAAATTATTCAATAACACTTGAAAACTCAGGGGAATATCGTGTAGATGTTTGAGAATATATTCTTGTGGTCGTACATTGTAAACGGTTCCTAAATCTATAAAGGAATCAGTGTGGTGGTGTTAAAATTCTAAGTTGTATAAAAGTATAGCTTAGGTGGGTGAATAAACTTTACTTAGGCCTATCAAGCAATAGAGTTATTGCTTGATCGTGAGATTAAAAACTTGTTTCATCACATTTGTGTAACCCTGTTTTACTTTGCATTGCGAAGATATAGTGAATATAGTGTGGAAATCCTGTGAGACGGGTCGTGGTTTTACTCCCTTAAGCAAGGAGGTTTCCACGTAAAATTGATGTGTTGTTAAACTGCATTTACTTTCTGTTCGTACTTGTTTGTGTGTCAAGGGACCTGGCCCATTGACTGATAAGTGGATGCATAGACTCTAACACATATACAGCTACAAATACAGTTGAATTATTGAACTTCTTGTAAAATAAGGAGTAATCATTAACTTAATGGTTGTACCCTCTAGAATACAAAGCAGCAGCCAATTTTTCATACTACTGTCTGCTGGCTTGTTTAAGGCCATAGAGGGATTTATTCACTAGACCTGGTGTATCAACCATCAAGCCAGGAGGTGCCTCCATGTAGACCTCCTCATGTAAGTCTCCATGGAGGAAACCATTGTTGACATCAAGTTGAGACATATCCCAACCTCTTTTCACTACAATGGCAATCAAGGATCTCACCATTGTCATCTTTACTACTGGTGAGAAAGTTTCCACATAATCAATCTCTGCTTGTTGAGTATAATCTTTGACAACTAACCGTTCTTTGAATCTCTCAATGCTTTCATCTGCCTTATGTTTCACCTTATATACCCACTTGCAGCCTATGACTCTCTTGCCCACAGGCAGTGGTGATAAATCCCAAGTGTGATTTGCATGTAATGCCTCAAATTTTTGAGTCATGGCTGCTTGCCAAGCAGGTTCAATAGTTGCTTCCTCATAGGTCAGTGGTTCACTATCATGACATACATTTTGCAGCAAAATCCAACTATCAGGAGAAGAACATCAGGGGTGATATGGTGGTTGTTAGTGAACAGGGCATGTAAGGATAGTGAAGAGGTGTGTTGTTTAGGTATATTGGTGAGGCAATGATAGTCATTTAGATATGCAGGTTCCTTTGAGTTCTACTTGATTTTCTACTACGTACATGTTCCTCAACAGTTTGAATTATGGGATCATTGACATCCAGTTGTAAGATATTATGAAGTGGTGATTTAGTCTCTATATCACTTTCACCTTCAGGATCATTAGAATAGGGTACAGATACATATGCGTCATAACCAAGATCATGATTAATGGAATTAAGGGAAATAGAAGGAATAGTATGTAGTGAATTGGAAAAAGAATCAAAAGATACACCTTTTGGTGCAGATGCAAGTGGAAAAATAGTTTCATAAAATACCACATCTCTAGAAACATAGACTTTCTTGGTGGCTAGGCTTTGTAATTTGCAACCTTTTGTTCCAAATGGATACCCTACAAAGATGTGAGGTATTGTTCTAGGTTCAAAATTTTCCCTATGAACTTTTGGTGTTGTGGGATAACAAAGCCATTTAGAACTTTTCAATGATGAATATTGAGGTTTTCTTTGGTATAGAATTTCAAAAGGACATTTCCCATGTAAGTAGCTAGAGGGTAATCTATTTATTATATGAGGGCTGTTAAGATTCATTATCCCTAATATTTGTGAGGCAAGTGAGACTGAAACATCAACGCTCAGGTTGTCTCTAAGAGGTACTTGTGTTTCCTTTCGACTACACCATTTTGTTGTGGTGTATATGGACAAGATTTTTGGTGAAGAATGCCTTTGTATTGGAAATAAATAGTGGATTCATTATTTATGAACTCTAAACCATTGTATGACCTAATGGTATTCAGTGATGTGTTGAATTGGTTTTCAATCATAAAATTGAAAGCTTGGATCACTTGAAAAGCATTACTCTTACAACTCAAAAGATGTGTCCATGTGGATCTGCTATAGTCATCCACCATGTTAAGGAAATACTTGTGATTATCATGTGTGATAGTGTGGTAGGGTACCCAAAGATCCACATAAAGAATTTTAAATAGTTTGGTGGATTGTGTTGTTGTAACGACCTTTTTAGTCATTTCGAGCAGTAGAATCATTGTGATAAAAACAGACTGGGTCGACGGATCACGCGACGGACCGTCATGGACTACATCGTCCCGTACTTGTGAGATTTCTCCTATGGCTCCCTTCATTACCCTCAACGACAGGTAGGACGAACCGTCATAAGCACAACGGTCCATCGAGGATCTCCGTTCCAAAACACTTAAACTCAAAAATCTTGGTGCTGGGATCAACTCTCTGAACTTCACGACGGAACTGCAGCACGGACCGTCGTAGGTACGACGGACCGTCACAAAACTCCTTACTAAATTTGACTCTCTGAACTTTGTGACAGACCTGCAGGACGGACCGTCGCAGGTACGACGGGTCGTCACGAGCTGCGTAACCCCGACTGGGTCGGATTTCTGCTAAAGTTTAAAGGGGTGTTTTGGACTATTCATGACAAACTTTATGAAATTAGTGGGGTAAGTTTAATAATTTATTTACTTGGGGGTTAAAGGAGATAACTTTAAAATAAAGATGGCGTTACTTTTAATCATAATGAATTAATGCTAATGAGCGGTAAAAAAGAAAAAGAGTCTGAAGAAGAAAAAATAAAAAGAACAGAGAGAGGGAAAAGAGCGAGGAAGAGAGAGGGACGAAGAGAAAGCAAAGACATTGGGGAATGGCAAGTAGCTGCTTGATCAAGATTCTTCGGTGGAGGTAGGTATAGTTATGTTATTTCAAAGTAAAACTTAAATAGCGATTAATATGTATTGGTGGTATTGTAAGTCTTCTATATGCTGGATGTTGTTGTTTGTATGTTGTGATTGTGAAACTTCAATCTTAGCCCTCTATTAAGTGATGCCTATCTTGACATAAAAGAGGTTTGATGAAACTAATAATGAGGATAAAAGGGATGGGGTGTCACGTACCGACACGTGCAGTAGTAAGGCGATAGGGTGTCAAGTTCCGACAACGTAGTATAGGGGATCGGGTGTCACGTTACTGACACGTGAGTATTCGGGGTCGGGTGTCACGATACCGGACACGTATATTAGGGGATCGGAGTGTCACGTTCCGACACGGTGTAGTAAGGGGATCGGACAGTGTCACGTCCGAACGATAATAGTAAAGAGAAGAAATCTGAGTATGTTAATATACTCAAATTCAAAGACCTATTTCCAAATGAGTATGGTGTGGAGGCTTGCGTCCTTATAGGTTGTGCTTGCTGTGTTGTTGCAATGTTTCTTGTATTTGTTGTTGTCACCTGTTGAGTATTGTAGTGATTTTATGTGATTAGCGTCTATATGGCTTTCTATTTTGAGTTGGCAACGTACCTACTCAGTAGGTGTTCCTTGTAACTGACCTCCTACTTGTATTGTTTCTTTGTTTCATTTGTGGAGTGTAGTAAACGTGCCATCGACTTCGACCGTCCGCAACTCTAGCCAGTCTTCAGTATATCAGGAATTCAGGGTGAGCTACTGTTCTTAGATCGGGACTGGTTATCTCCTTTACGTCTGATGTCTTGGACGTCGGACATGCGACCAGCGTTTTTGATTATTTTCGCTCTTAAAACTCTTAGATTTAGAAAATTTGAGAATAGTTGTTCTTGTTGTGATGTAATTCTAGATTTTGGGATAATAGTTGATAAAACTTAGAATGTTATTATGATTATAAGTAATAAGATTTTGCGTCTTCCGCAATTATATTTTGTTCATTATGGTCGAAATGTTGGAGATGTTGGGGTTTAGATTTTGTTGGTTCGCTTCAATGGTAGGAAGTGTATAGTGCCACTCGCGGTCCCATTTTGGCGTGACAAACTTGGTTAGCAGAGCATTAGGTATCGTGGTTTCACACACAAGATGAGTCTAGTAAAGTATTGAGGAGGTAGGTGGACGCCCGTACTATTTCTTTAGAGGCTATAGGACTTCAAGGAAAATTCCAGTCTTTCTTTTTTCGTGCTACTTACTTGGATATCACCAATGGTATTTTATAGGTGATAAAAGAATTGGTATCTGACATCCTCACTCGTAGTTTCGCAGATGGTTAGAACTAGCGACAAAAACTGTACACCACAACACCGGCAAGACAGGATGCTGGTCTGAGCCAGCCACTAGGCGTAGCTCGAAGAAAAACGCAGTGGCAAGAGGCCGTGGTAGAGGGTTCGCGGGAGGACGTCCTCCAGAGGTAGACTGAACAAACCCTGGTCCAGCTAGTAATAGGGAGGTGAATCCTCCACGACTGATGACAGGAGTTAAAGAGAGGGTGAGGAAGGGGAAAATGAAAATGTGCAAAGATAGGATATTACCATCCAACTACCCAGAGCTGATTTAACTAGGTCTTATTATCTTAGCCGAGGTTATCTGAATCAAGGCCAGACACCTCCAGTAGGTTTTACCTGACCACCAGCACCTCAGGTTCCGGGAGTTACAAAAACATGCAGCTGCCTGTGGCTCCCGCATGGATGCCTATTAGAAAGTAGGGCACATTTCCTAGATTGAGCTACAGGGCCTATAATGACGAAGCAAAGAGGTGATCAGCATGAACTTTTCAAGAAATTCTTGGAGTTGAAAACCTTCTCAGTCTTCAAGGGGTGTGAATCTGAGGATGCCTAGAGTTGGGTTTGATTGTAGAGCTTGCTACATAAGATGGAAATAGTGAAACGATTCGGAGTTGAGTTTGTAACCTATCAGTTCAGGGAAAATGCAAAAATGTGGTGGCGGCGGTATGTGAG
Source organism: Solanum habrochaites (assembly GCA_027704765.1). Lineage (NCBI taxonomy): Eukaryota > Viridiplantae > Streptophyta > Magnoliopsida > Solanales > Solanaceae > Solanum > Solanum habrochaites. Next base: position 56,089,581 of record JAKWJA010002493.1, on the reverse strand, counting down.
TGTGCAACCGGCACAGCACCAATATGCTTGGGCCCATCGTTCTCTAGCCTTATTTCTGGAGAGTATATACCCCGAACCTTGAGGGATAGGAGGAGAGCTGGAGTACATGAGCTAGAGAGCACAAGGAGAGGATGTCGTTACTGCTTACTGAGGCCATCAATTTCGTGCCACTATCGGGATGCCCACCAAGCTTGCTTCAGCACCAAGAGGGGGATTCGTCATTTGTGTGTGAAGGGGTTGAGGTCAGATTTGCAGATCCCAGCCTTACAGGTAGCTGCTGCTGCTGGCAGCAAAATCTTTCAGGAAGTGGTATTTAGATTTTGGATGCTTGTGATTAGAGGTGGAGGGGGTGAGGTTGATGAAGCCAGACGATCTTCACCATGGCATAGCCACAGAAGTCGTTTAAGGGAGTGAGTTTGGTGGTTATTGGTTACTTCCAGAGGGCAGAGTTCAGGAGGTTACCAGCCCGGACCTATTCATCTTCACTGCAGGCTTTTGCAGTTGGGGGTACACCGCGACCAGTCAGCATTTCTCTGAGTTTGGGGTTATCCCCAGACTTAGTCGTTTCTTCACAGAGACCTTGCTTGACTCCAAAAGAGTGTTTATGGAGTAGAGAGACTGGACATATTGGAGGTTTTTGTCAAAACAGAGTACAGACCCCAAATAGTAAGAGGGTGAGGTGGTCTGACTCCAAAGAGTGTTATGGCTTGGAGAGACTGGGAACCCCCCAAATATTAGGAGGTTTGTCAAAAACAGAGTTACAGACCCCCAATAGTAAGAGGTAGAGGTGGGTCATGGAGAGGCCGCCATGGAGAACGTGGTTGGCCAAGGTAAATGGTTGGGTCCACCCAAACAGCCGGGGTGGCGGGGCAAGTTGAAGCTCACTGACAGCACAAAACATGGTTAGGGCAACGGGCAGACAGGGGTGATAGGGCCCATTGTTATGCTTTCCCCGGAGTTCTGAAGCAGAGACATTGATTTTGTATCAAGGTAATCTTTTGGTTTGTGATTTGCAATGGCTTCTGTATATTTGATCCTGGATCCACATTTTCATAGTATCTTCTCATTTGCTATGGTTCTTATTTACATTGGGAATTGCTTGAATGCCTATTCGTGGTCTCTACTCATGTGGGTGTAGTCTATGATTGTTTGAAAAGGTGTATAGTCTTGTTTGTGACTTTTGTGGGGAGCAATACTCATGTAGACTTGATTATCTAGAGATGTTGATTTTTCAATGTAATTATGGGTATGACTTGGCTTTCACCAAAATTTGACATCTTAGATTGTAATGCTAAAACTGGAATTGGCCAAGCCTGGGACAGATCGCTAGGTGGGAGGCGTGACTTTACTGCCACCCCAGTTAGTATCATCTCCTTTCTCCGTGCTAAGAGAATGTTAGTAGGGTTGGTTAGCTTTACTTGGCCACATCTCAGGGATGATACTTCCCCACATACCTATCGATTGAGTCTATTTCGATAGTCCGTGCTTTCTGGATTGGTGTTTCGGCCAGACCTTCCTGGGATGCCACCGGATAGGGATATTGATTGTTGTATTGATTGGACGCGGGTACTCGCCCATTCCTACCCCCTTATAGAATGGCTCCAACTGAGTTAGGGAGTGTAAAGGCCAATTTCAAGAGTGTTAGGTAAAGCTTTATTAGAACAAGTGCATCCCTTGGGGGTGTATGTTTTATTGTGAAGAAGAAGGATGGGAGGTTTTTCGAATGTGCATAGATACAGGCAACTGAATAAGGAACTGTTACGACAAGTATCATCTTCCTCGCATTGAAGATTGGTTCGACAGTTAAAGGTTGATGGTACCATCTCAAATCGATTTGAGATCTGGTTATCATCAATTGCGAATACGGGGCGGCAGAGGTGAACCAAAGACTGCTTTTTGGACCAGTATGGGCATTATGAATTCCTTAGTAAGTCTTTGGGGCTTACGAATGCCCCTGCTGCTTTCATGATCTTGATGAACGGGATTTTTAAGCCATATCTGGATCTCTTTGTCATTGTGTTTCATTAATGATATACTGATATACTCAAAGAGCAGGACAAGAACATGAGGAGCACTTAAGAATTGTATTGGGAAAGTGTAAGCGCCGAGGAAAAGGCTTATGCCCAAATTCTCAATGTGTGAGTTGGTATGATTCAGGGTCCTTCTTGGGCACGTAGTTTATAACGGATGGCGTGGTGTGGTGTATCTTCTAAAGATTGAAGCAGTGAAGAGTTGGGTAGACCTACTACTGCTTACAGAGGTAAGGAAGCTTTGTTGGTTAGCTAGCTACTACCATGATTTGTCAAGAGTGTTCTTCGTTGATTCCCCAACATTGACAAATTTGAATAAGCAAATGTCCATTTGTGTGGTAGGACGAACGAAACGAATGTATGAAAGAAGAGAGCTTCAAAAACCTCAAGACCTTGTGACTACTGCACCAATTCTTACCTGCCAGTGGAAGGCATTAAGAATTCATTGGTATTGTGATAGGCATTCTTATTCGGTTTGGGATGAAGTTGCTAATGCAGGAGAAAAAGAATGTGTAATTGATATGCTTCGAGGGAAAACTAAAGGGCATGCATCGAACTATCCGACCATGGATTGGGGAGTTGGCTTGAGTCGTGTTTGCATTGAAGCAATGGAGACATTATCAATCTGGGGTTAAGGTAAAAGTTATACAGATTATCATAGTTTACAGCATGTCTTACTCAGCAAGATTTGAATTTGAGCAAGAGGAGGTGGAAGAAATACTTCAAAGACTATGAATTTACATCTTGTATCACCCAGGAAAGCTAATGTTGTGGCAGATGCGTTTAGTAGAAAAACAGGGAGCATGGGGGAAGTTACCCACCTACCGATTTCTAGCGCACATTGGACAGAGAGTTCAGACTTTGGCTAATGACCTCATGAGGCTGGAGTATCTAGAGAAAGGAGGATTTTTGGCTCGCTGGAGCAAGATCTTCTTTTTTGAAAAACATCAAGGGAAGACAGTTTGTTGATGAGAAGAAGAAGCGGGAGTCGGAATTCGGGAGATGGTATTACGAGGAGAGCTTAAAGAGGCAAATTGATGAGGAAGGCGTTTTGAGAATTAAGGGCGAGGGTAGTGTGTGCCCCGTGTGATGATTTGATTCACACTATTTTACAGAGGTGCATCGGTTCAAGTATTCCATACATCCTGGTGCAACACCAAGATGTATCGTGACTAAAACAACCCCTTTGGTGGGTAGGATTGAAGCGGTGACATTGCTGATGTGTTGCCCAAGCCCGGATATTGTCAGAGCAGTAAAGATATGAACACAGAGGCCACGGAGGACACTTCAGAAAATGCCACCAATCTGAATGGGAATGGAGACAAATGGGAAAGAATCAATGGATTTGTTGTTGGTCTTCAAAAGACATTGGGTAAAGTTTGATTCATTGGTGTGTTAATTGTTTGACAGATTAAACTAAGTTCTGTTCACTCCTTCCGGTTTTTTTAAGGTGGACTTACAATTGAAGAGAAGTTAGCCAAACTCTAAGTCTACAGAAATGTTTCGATTGCATGGAGTTTCCACTTTCCATCATAAAGATAGAGGTACGCAATTTACTTCTAAGTTTGGAGTGAAAAATGCATGCTGAAGTTACGGTACTAGGTGGTGGATCTTAGAACGCATTCACCCTCAGACCGATGGTCAGTGACTGAGCGAACGATTCAGGTTTTTGGAGGACATGCTTGTGGAATGTGTGGATAGAATTTGGTGGTCATTGGGGATAACCTCTTACCTTGCAGAGCGTTCATACAATAATTTTTGAGGGCGATCACTCAATATGTCCGGCCCCTTTTGAGGCACTGTATGGGAGGAGAGTAGGTCTCCAATTGGTTGGTTTGATGCATTTGAGGGGAGACCCCGGGGGTGGTACTGATCTTCTGAGGGAATCATTAGAGAAAGTGAAATTCATTAAAAAAAACAGCTTTTGCGGCTAGAGAGGCAGAAGGAATATGCAGATCGAAAGGTAGAGACTGGATTTCATGGAGGGTGAACAAGTCTTGCCGAAGGTTCACCCATGAAAGGGGTGTTGAGGTGAGGTGATGGTTGATGCGGTTTGGTAAGCGAGGTGGTAAGCTTAGTCGAGGGTATATTGGTCCATTTGAAGTTCTGATGAAGCGCGTGGGGGAGGTGGCTTATGAATGGCATGCCTCCAGGACTCTCAAGAGTGCACCGGTTTTCAGTGTGTCTAGGGCTGATGGAAAAGTCCGTGGGGATAGAAACTACATATTCGTTGGATTGGATTCAGTTCTTCTTGCTGAAATTTTTCATGAGGAGGAAGCATGTTGCTATTTTAGATAGAGAAAGAAGTCCTCAAGTTGAGATCAAGGGAGATGGCCATCCATCAAGGTTCAGTGGAAAAAGAACGGCCAGGTGAAGAAGAGGTCCACGTGGGAGAAGGAGGTTGATATGCCAAGAAAGATATCCACATTTTTTACAGAGTCAGTACTCTTTCTGCATTTGTTCTTCTTCTTGTGATCGTTGGGGGTACGGAACGAGGGTAAAATTGGTTATCTATTGTAACGACCAGTTTAGTCATTTCGAAGCAGTAGAAATCATGGTGATAAAAAATGGACGGGGTCGAGGATCACGCGACGACAGTCATGGTCATGCGGGACCGTCATGGACTCCGCGTCCCGTATTGTGGGTGATTTCCTGAGGCTCTTCATTTACCCTCAACGACAGGTAGGGACGAACCGTCTAAGGCACAACGGTCCGTCGGGATGGATGGATATCCGTTCCAAAAACATTAAACTCAAAAATGTCTGGGGGTGCTGGATCAACTCTCGAACTCACAACGGAACGCCCAAGCACGGAACGTCGGAGGTACGCGAATCTATGGATGTAGAAGAGACTGGACATATTTAGGAGGTTTTGGTTCCAAAACAGAGTTACAGACCCCCAAGTAGTAAGAGGTGAGGTGGTCTTGACTCAAAGAGTGTTATGGATTTGAGATACGGGACATATTGAGGAGGTTTTGTCCCAAACAGAGTTACAGACCCCCACTGAGTAAGAGGTTAAGTGGTCCTTGGGAGAGGCCGCCATTCCTTTAGAAAACGTGGTGGCCAAGGTACTGTTGGTCACCAAATCAGCCGGTGTTGGGCGTGCAAGCTGGGAGCTACTGCAGAGCACAACATTGTAGGGCAACGGGCAGACCGTGATAGGGGCCCATGTTATGCTTTCCCCGGAGTTCTGAACAGGACATCTGATTTTGTTTATCACAGGTAATCTTTTGGTTGTGATTGCAAGGCTGTCTTCGTCTGTATATTTGAATCCTGGTCCACCACATTTTCATATGTACTTCTCATTTGCTACTGGTCTTGATTACTTGTGAAATTGCTTGACATGCCTATTAGGTCTCTACTCCTGTGGGTGAGTCTATACTTGTTGAAAAATGTGTATAGGTCTTGTCTTGGACTTTTGTGTGGAGCAATACTCATGTAGACTTGTTATTTCTAGAGATTGTTTGATTTCACTGTAATTCTGCCTGGGTAAGGACTTTGGCTTTCCCCAAATTTGCATCTTAGATTGTATGCTAAAAACTGTGACATTGGCCAAGCTGGGACAGATCGCTAGTGTGGGAGGGTTACTATACTCCACCCCAGTTCGTATCAATCTCTTTGCTCCGTGCTAAGAGAATGGTTAGGAAGGGTTGTTTAGCTTTCGTGGCACGCTCAGGGATGATACTTCCCAAATACCTTCGATGAGTCTATGGCGATAGTCCGTGGAGTTTCGGAGTGTCCTCCTGTCAGACCTTCCTGGTATGCCACCGGATAGGGATATTGATTTTTTGTATGATCGGGAGCCGGGGACTCGCCCATTTCCATTACCCCGCTTATGAATGGCTCCACTGAGTTAAGGGAGTTAAAGGCCAATGTCAAGAGTTGTTAGGTAAAGGACTTTATTAGAACAAGTGCATCCCCTTGGGGTGCTCCTGTTTTTATTTTGTGAAGAAGCAGATGGGAGTTTGTCGAATGTGCAGAGACTACAGGCAACTGAATAAGGTAACTGTTTAAGAACAAGTATCCTCTTCCTCGCATTGCGGATTGTTCGATAGTTACAAGTGCTGGTACCATCTCAAAAATCGATTGAGATCTGGTTATCATCAATTGAGAATACGGCAGCAGATGTGGCCAAAGACTGCTTTTTGGACGGTATGGGCATTATGAATTCTTAGTAAATGTCTTTTTGGGCTTACGAATGGCCCTGCTGGCTTCATGATCTTGGATGAACCGGGAAAAAAAAAAAAAACAAAAATTTTTTAAGCCATATCGGGATCTCTTTGTCTTGTGTTCATTAATGATCTACGATATACTCAAAGAGCAGGAAAGAGACATGAGGTAGCCTTAAGAATTGTATTGAGGTGTTAAGGGAGAAAAGGCTTTATGTCAAATTCTCCATTGTGGAGTTTTGGCTTAGATTCAGTGTCCTTCCTTGGGCACGTAGTTGGATAAGGATGAGTGGGGTGTACCTTCTAAGATGGAAGCAGGGAGGTTGGTTAGACCGACTAAATGTTACAGAGGTCAAGGAGCTGTGTTGGTTTTAGCTAGCCACTACCCATTGATTTGGTCAAGAGATTTTCTTCTGTTGCTCGGGAAAAGAAAAGATTGAAGGGGGGGTGGGTCCCCACTTTGCCACCTTTTACTAAGGGCAAAATGTCGCATTGTGTGGTCGGAGGACAATGTGAACCGAGCTTCCAACACCTCAATGACTTTTGACTACTGCACCAATTCTTACCTTGCCAGTGGAAGGTAAGAATTTTCATTGTGTATTGTGATGCATCTTATTCTGTTTTGGGTGCAGTTGCTACAGTGCACGGAGAAGAATGAATTGCTTATGCTTCGAGCAACTAAAGGTGCATGAACGTAAATATCCGACCCATGATTTGGATTGGCTGGCAGTCGTGTTTGCATTGAAGCAATGAGACATTATCATATGGTGGGTTAAGTGTGAGTCCTATACAGATTATCATAGTTTACAGAATGTCTTTACCAAAGATTTGAATTGGACAGAGGAGGTGGATGGAACTACGAAAGGCTATATCTATACTATCTGTATCACCCAGGAAGCTAATGTTGTGGAGATGCTTTAAGTAAGAACAACCCAGGGAGCATGGGGAAGTTGACCCACCTACAGATTTCTAGACGCCCATTGGCTAGAGAGGTTCAAACCTTTTTTGGCTAATGACCTCATTGAGGTCTTGGAAGTTACTAGAGAAAAGGAGGAATTGTTGGCCTGCATGGAGGCAAGATCTTCTTTTCCTTGAAACCTCAAGGGAAGAATTTGTTGATGAGAAGCTGAGTTCGAAATTCCGGGAGATGTGTATTAACTAGGAGAGGCTAAAGAGGCCATAACTGATGAGGAAGGCTGTTTTGAGAATTAAGGGAGGGTATGTGTGCCCCGTGTTGATGATTTGATTCACAACTATTCTACAGAAGGTGTATAGTTCAAGGTATTCCTACTCCTGGTGCAACCAGCAATGTATCGTGACCTAAAACAACCTTCATGGTGGAGTAGGATGAAGCGTGACATTGCTGATTTTGTTGCCCATGCCCGATTGTCACGGTAAAGTTGAACACCAGATGCCGAGGAACACTTCAGAAATGGCCCAATCCTGAATGGATGGGAAAGATTGCAATGGATTTTGTTGTTGTCTCAAAAGACATTGGGTAAGTTTGATTCTAATTGTGGTAATTGTTGACAGATTACTAATCTGTTCACTTCCTTCCGGTTAAGGTGACTTACAATGAAGAGAATATCCAAACTCTATGTCTCAGAAATGTTCGATTGCATGGAGTTCCACTTCCATCATATACGATATAGGGTAACGCAATTTACTTCTAAGTTTTGGTAGAACATTGCATGCTGAGTTAGGTACCTAGGTGTGGATCTTAGAACTGCATTTCACCCTCAACCCGTGGTCTTCTGAGCGGACGATTCAGGTTTTGGAGGACATGCTCGTGCATGTGTGATAGATTTGGTGTCATTGGGATAACCTCGTATACCTTAGCAGAGTTTTCATTTCCATACAATATAGCTATCACTCAAGTATTATAACTGCCCCTTTTGAGCACTGTATGGGAGGAGATTCGGTCTCCCATTGGTTGGTTTGATGCTTGGAGTGAGACCGCTGGGGTCTGATCTTCTGATGGATCATTAGAGAAGTGAAATTCATTCAAAAAACAGCTTTTAGCGCTCGAGAGCAGTACGGAATATCGATCGAAAGTTAGAGACTTGGATTTCATGGAAGGGGTAACGAAGGCTTGCTGAAGGTTTTCACCTGAAAGGGGTGATGCGGTTTGGTAAGCGATAAAGCTTATCCGAGTATATTTGTCCATTTAGTTCTGAAGCGCGTGGGGAGGTGGCTTATGAATTGCCATTACCTCCCAGGACTCTCAAAGAGTGCACCCGGTATTTCATTGTCTATGCTGAAAAGGTAACCGTGGGGATAGAAACTACAATTATTCTTTGGGTTCAGTTCTTCTTGGGAGAATTTTTCTTATGAGTAGGATCCTGTGCTATTGTTAGATAGAGAAGTCCTCAAGTTGAGATCAAGGGAGATTGCTGCCATCAAGGTTAGTGGAAGAATCGGCCAGTTGAAATAATTCCACTTGGGAGAAGGCAGGTTGATCTTCCAAGAAAGATTCCACATCTTGTTACAGTCAGGGTACTCTTTCCTTGCCTTTTGTTCTTCTTCTTGTGATTCCGTTTGGGGACGAACGTGGTAATTGGTATCCTCTTGTACGACCTGTTTTAGTCTTTTCGACGCAGTAGAAATCATTGTGATAAAAACTGACTGGGGTCGAGACGGAATCACGCGACGGACCGTCATGGTCATGACGGACCGTCATTTACTCCGTCGTCCCGTACTTGTGTATTTCTCCTGTGGCTCCCTTCATTAACCCTCAACACAGGTAGACAACCGTCATAAGCACAAACGGTCCCGTCGTAGGATTATCCGTTCCAAACCTTAAACTCAAAAAGCCTGGCGGTTGCTGGATCAACTCTCTGAACTTCCAACGAACTGCCAAAATATGCAACGTACCGTCGTAGGTAGACGGACCGTCACAAAACTCCTTACTAATTTAACTCTCTGAGCTTTATGACAGACCTGCAGGTACCGGAACCCGTCCCGGCAGGTATGAAGGGCCGTCACGAGCTGCGTATCCCCATACTGGTCCCGGATTTCTGCTAAAAGTTTAAAGGGTGTTTTGGGCTATTCATGACAACACTTTATAAAATTAGTGGGGTAGTTTACTATTATTTACTAAGGGTTGAGAGATAACTTTAAAATAAATAATGGGTTACTTTTATTCATAATGATTATACATGATAATTAGGGTAAAAAGAAAAAGAGGTCTGAAAAAGAAAAATAAAAGCACAGAAGGAAAAATGAAGCGAGGAAAGATAGAGGACGAAGAAGAAAGCAAAGACCATTGGGGAATAGCTTGCTTGATCACGATCTTCGTTGGAGGTAGGTTATAGTGTATGCTATTTCATATAACTCTAATAGCGATTATATGTATGGGTGTATGTAAGTCCTCTATATGCTGATTGTGTTGTTTGTATGTTGTGATTGGAAATCTTCAATCTTAGCCCTCTCTAGTAAGAATGATGCCTTTACATAAAAGATGGTTTGATGAACTAATAATGAGATAAAGGATCGGGTGTCACGTACCGACAGCGTAGTATTAAGGGATCGAGTGTCGTGTTCTGACCACATGTATTAGGGGATCGGGTGGTCATCGTACCGACATCCCGTAGTATTAGGAGATCGGTGTCGGTACCGACACGTAGTATTAGGGGAATCGGGTGTCACGTTCCGACAAGGTAAGTATAGGGGATCGGATGTCCACGTTCCGACAACGATAATAATAAGAGAAGAAATTGAATTGTTAATATAACTTACATTCAAAGAAACCTATTTCCCAAATGAGTATGGTTGGAGGCTAGAGTCCTTATGGTGTGCTTGGTGTTTGTTTGCCAATGGTTCTTTGTTTGTTGTTTGTCACCTGTTGGATATTGTAGTTTGGTTATGTTATAAGCAGTATTATATTGCTTTCATTTTGAGTTGGCCGGATGATACCTACGCAGTATGTGTTTCCTTGTACTGACCCCTACGTGTATTTTTGCTTTTTGTTGTATTTGTGGAGTGCAAGTAAATGTGTCCATCGACTTCGACTCTCCTCAACTCTAGCCATCCTCAGTATATCAGAATCAGAGTGCCTTAACGGTTCCTAGCTCGACTGATATTTCTCTCCTTCAGGTCCTTGATGTCTTTGGTTCGGTACATGGACCATCGCTTTTACTTATTTTAGCTTCGTAAATACTCTTAGCATTTAGAAATTTGAGGATAGAGATTCTTGGTGTATGACTTCCAGATTTTGTGATAATAGTTTATAACTTTAGAATGTTGTATTTTTTGGTTTTATATTAACAAGATTGCGTCTATTCCGAATAATTTTGTTCATTATGGTTGAAATGTTGGTAAGAATTGTTGGGGGTTAGATTTGTTGGGTCGCTCACATAGTATGTAAGTGTAGGTAGCCACTCGCGGCTCTTTTTGGGTCGTGACAGTTGTGCTCTGGAAAAAGTAACTGGTTTGCCTAGCCATAGGACAAGCTGGACAAAAAAATGTTTGTTTTTGTTTTTTTTTTTTTTTTTTTGTTTTTTTTTTTTTTTTTTTTTTTTTTTTTTTTTTTTTTTTTTTTTTTTTGTTTTTTTTTTTTTTTTTTTTTTTTTTTTTTTTTTTTTTTTTTTTTTTTTTTTTTTTTTTTTTTGTTTTTTTTTTTTTTTTTTTTTTTTTTTTTTTTTTTTTTTTGTGTTTTTGGATTTAAAAGTTGTGGGTATTGAACTTTTGGTTCTCATTTTTGCAATAGGTACATGACCAAGCCTATTATGCCACAAAAATCTTCATCTCTAGGAAATAAAACTAAATTCGAGAAAATTTGCTTATTATCATTGTTTGAAATTGACTCAGTTACAGGAGAATTAAAATTGCATGAATGAGAAGCAAATGTAGGAGTCTCTATTACAGAATTGGAAAGGGAAAAACAGGAGGAACTAGCATATCTCCCAGCACTGTTATACATCAAACACCTTGAGCACAAGAAATACAAACCATCCCTGCACTTACCAATCTCCTGAGGCCTTTTCATTGAAGGGTCTGTAATAGACAAGCAGTATCAGTGAATGTTACAATGCCTTTCAAGGGAACAGTAAGAGAGTGTATGGAAATGCGGTTGAATTTGAAGGAAGGCACATACAACACTTTGTACAATGTGATTCTAGGTGTAAATGTTGCATCTCCTAGCTCAATCACTTTTAATTTCTATCCATTTGGTAGGCTTATCAAAATAGGATATGGAAAAGGTCTATTTTTTGTTAAGAAGGATTTATAGAAAGACATATGGTTCGATGCCCCCGAATCTAGGATCCATAAGTCAGACTTTGATTCAAAATGTTTGCATGAAAATTTACCATGATCAATAGAGGAAGTGCAAACTACATTACCTGCAAAGTTTACAGAACCATTCCCCACATCAGGACTATCTGCAATTGCTCCAACATTGTTCACCTGGAAATGATGCAACATTTTCATAACGTTGTGGTAGTCATCTGCATCCTTCTTCATTTGATAGCCCCTTTCATTAAGCATTGAGTCAACTGGTGTGCCATGAACATTCCCTGCAACCCGTTTGTAGTTGTAGTTGGGATTGAAGTTGTACGCCTGTGTGTTCCTGTTGAAATTGAGATTCTTAGTAGGTTGAGATTTTGGATTCTACTTGTTATGTTCATTCTGACTGTTTTGGGGGTATCCATGCAACTTATAACAATTCTTTCATGTGTGTCTTGTTCTTTTGCAGAAATCACAAAACAACTGATATTTGTCCACATAATTCCCTGCAGATAGGCGTCCTGTACTACTGGTAGATCCACGACTGAAACTTCTAGATCTTGAAGAACTAGCATTAAGAGAAGAAGAGTCAATATTTATCACATTATGTGGTTTGAATTTTCGTTGCTTTTCCACTTGAATTTGATAAAAAATTTCCCCGTTCGTCTGATCATATCGATTTTCAAGTTCCTTCCAGAGTTCCATCGAGTTATTGACATATTCCACACTGTCTGAAATCTCCTTGGACAGAGAATTGAGAATCCACGATGTAACCATGTCATCGCAACCTTCCCAGTGCCGAATATGAGTGGAATTGACTTTAGATTTCTTACAATCGTCATTAACAAAACCTATCTTGTTTTTCGCTGATAATTCACGGAGTAAACTTCGTCACCATGAACCATATCCTCCTCTGTTAAAAGGAACTTGAACGAGTGTCGTGCCGAAATTATCCGAAGGTTGTAAGTATAACGAATTGCTCGAATCAATCAACTTGGGTACACCTGCTGTGATATTAGTAGCAGCAGTTGATATCGATTCATCGATCGCCATGTGAATCAAAATTTAGAATCCAAAAATTCCCCAATACACAGGCTAGAGGAAGAAAAAACAGAGAAAATTTTGAAGATGAAATTCTACCGTCGAATCTTGACCACGCTTTGATACCATGTCAAATGCACAACTCCAGCATTGATACAAGCTCCATAGGAGCATCTTTCATAATGTGGATTCACTTTGAGAAATGAAAAATTGTGAATGTTATTGAAGATGTAAGTATGTATATATACAAAGCTTAGCAAGGCAAAAAATAACTGACCTACTCAACTAATTAGTTATGTAACAAACTAACAGAACTACAACTAACATGCTGACTCAGCTTATAATTAGGCATTATCTCATCTTAAAAGTTATCTCTACCTTGACACAAATACATAAAATATCAAATATCATAATAATTCAAGAATATAATTAAAAAGAAATTTTTGTAGAGTTTTAATTCAACCCCTAGATTTAAGTGGGAAGCAATGAAACAAACACATGATTAAAAATAATAAACTCTCCATTACTAATCTATACATTACTAATCTCGTGTTATATTATTATTTGTACCAATTTAATGACCCCTCAATATATAACCATAGCACGTACTACTAAAAATAAAAGTTTTTTTCCTACAGTAAATTAATGAAAATTTATGATATACAATATGATTGTTCCATCTAATTAGCTCATTGGAAAAAAAAAAAAAAAAGCAGCACGAACGAAAATATATCCTTATTGAAATAATAGAAAAATTTTCTACATAAGATACTAGTATTTTTTCTCATTATTTCAAAAAAAATATCTATAAAATTAACACTAAACATTTCTTAATGAAAAATAATAATTTTTCAAGCAATGTGATTGATAATTATGTTAGCTTGTGCAAATGTGATTGATAATTTTGGTAAGATATATCTTCTCCAAAAGAACAAATGTTTGAGATAAGATAGTTGAGAGGGGAAAATTATTGCACATCATAAATTAAACTCACCCTTCAAAGGGAGTATGAGTTATCCTTTTACCAAAAATAGAAATTTTTATTTTTATTTAAGCTAAAACTCAAATTGCTATTGGGATGACACATCAAAATCAAACCCAATCTTTTAATGCATGCAGCATTGCACAGGTGGCTGAAAAACTCCGTGATAGAAGTAGTAATTAATTATTATATTGAAATATGAATTGTCCACTCTCTCAAGGTAACTCAAGTGGCTAGCTATATGGCACTACAAAGTGAATTTTAAGATTTTAAATTAGTAGCAATAGATTTAAAAAATGTATGTAGCATTATGATATACGATATTATAGGTATATTTTACTTCTATTTCTTTGCATATGTCTACATACATAATTCCAGTGAAGCAACAAGTGTAACGGGTAGTGTTCGCCGGATAGGTTGAGACATTATACAATAAAATTTATGCTTTACTTGGTTATAACTTCAAGGCAATTCTATCTGAAAATGCTTTTTAAATGTTTCTTCTATAGCTTGAATTTTAATGATAATTATTAATTTTAATAAATTTTAATAACATTTTTTTTTTGTTCTATATATATATATATTTATATATATATTAAATATATATGTGTTGTGTGTTGTGTGTGTGGTGGGTGGTGAATTTTTTTATCATTTCTGATTGATCCCAGCAAAATGGACAAGTAATTAAGAATAACTAAAAAAGACAATAAGACAAATAATTAGTGTTAAGAGAATATATATATATATATATTATTATATATAATATATATATATATCTATATATATCTATATAGTATATATATACTTCCTAGTATATATACCTCAATTTTATTATTTCGAAAAATGTAGCCTTCTTGGAAAATCTTAAGTTTTGAATTCATTACTTCATAATTAATAAGGGCAAAATAATAAATGCACTATATCAATAATTATTTTCTTAATAAAGATGTTAATTTAAAAAAATAAGTAATTAGAGATAAAAAAAATGTTAAAATTAAATGGTTTGTTGTAGTGCTGGCTAGGTCCATCTCTAGATTATACTGATTGATTGGTGCAATTGGAGACTAGTGAAATCTGCAACTTGAGTATACTCAATTCATTTAAGGAAAATCAGGTGGCAATGGTATTGGTGAGAACTGAGAAGTGAGCATACTCAACCACACAATTTTAAGGTAGTCATTAATAATTCTTTCAAGGAAAATTAAATCAGGTTGCTCTAAAACTGCAGGATAATGATTAATGTAATTAGTGACTTGTGACTAGCTAGTGAGAACAAGTATACTCCTCCCATTCCTATTTATGTATGTGTATATGACACCCATTTAAGATTTTACACCCAGTAAAAAAAAATTAAGTTAATTTACTATTATACTTTTATTTAGTATTTTCTTAAAGTTAAGTTTATAATAAATATAGATGAACTAATTTATTTTGATTAATTAATTTGACTAATAAATATGATAATTGATTTGCCTTTTCTTCAAATTTTCTCTATTTATATTTGATATTTTATTAGTGGAAATTACATAAAAAGTACTATAGATACTACAACAACAACAAAAATTTAGCGGCATTAGATATTGACACTAATAAAGAATGTTAAAGTCTTTACCGGTATTTATTAAGTGTCATCAAAACTAATATCGCTAATGGCTTTAGGGACATATACAGAGAGTGACGATTGCCGCTAAAAATACATATTTAGTGGCAATTAAGAATTAAATGCCGCTAATAATTATTTTTATTGTAGTGAAATACGCTAAGGAAGTTACCCAACTTCAAATGTTTCCATCAACATACAATTTGATTACCTTTCAACGTTTTACATATAATATCAATATTGAGACAAAGGGGTTAACATATATTATTTAAAAATTTACGTTAATTAACAATATCATAAATTATAATATTTGACAACTTAAAATATTAAAAAATTAATTAATTATCAAAATTTCTCATGTGTCATATGAATCATAATAATTAATAGCTTAAAATATTTTAAACAATTGACTCTAAAAGTATCACATGTACACAAATATTATTTGAAACATACGCTAAAAAAATATAAAAATAATTTAAAAAATATTAAAAATTTAGTTAACTGTTCTAATTCTACGTATGCCACGTAAATTGAAATAAATAACGTAATATATCATGTGCATATTGAGCATATATTTTAAAATTTATAAATATTTTGAGCATATATTTTAAAATTTATAAATATTTTGAGCATATATTTTAAAATTTTAATAAATTTATTAATAAAAATTTACACATCAAACTGATCAAGTTTATATTTTAAATCCATTAGTTTATAATAATATATTCATTTTTTTAAAATCTTGAATACGATTCTTAATGATAAGATTAGAAAGGAGAGAAAATACATATCAAGTCACTTTTTTAGGATCACTTTAAATTTCGAATTGAATATGATTCTTAATTATAAGATTAGAAAGGAGAGAAAATACATGTCAAGTCACTTTTTAAGAATCATTTTAAATTTCGAATCAAATCGAGATAAATCTGTAACATAAAAATACTTTTAAAAATTCATAATGTTCAAAACTTTCTCTTATCTTTCTAGTGAAAAATAAAATGTGGAATTTCAGCCGCAAAATACAAAATAAAAAAAGGATAAACAGATTATTTTTTTTACCTTATCAAAGATTGTCTGAAAATATACTTCATCAACCTATTGAAATAAATTTGCTTTTTGTTCTATTTATTGAATTAAAAATGTCTTCAATGTATTAAAAATTAGTCAAAAGTATTCTTCTTTCTCGTGTAAGATCAAATGTGCCCCTCAATTAATCATAAAATTTTATATGACATTTAAATAAATTTTCATCAAACATGGGACCTGTAGGTTGGTTATACGAGCATATAGATATTGCCAGTTAATGGGGATAGAGATTGTTCTTTTCCTCCTGTATAATGTTTTAGTGGCGAAATCAAAAATTTTATTAAAAATAAATTTAAGAATTAATATTTATCAATGAAAAAAATTTGTTTGCATATTTGATATATATATATATATATATATATATATTATCTATGTACAGTATAATTTCTTGATAAACGAGGTTTAATTGAGCATCTAATTTATGGTATGTGGCTACACAGGTCACTGCAGTGTTTGGACGAGGAGATAGCAGCAGCTAAAGAGCAATCAATACAAATTGAAGTTCCATTAGCACAGGAGTAGTTCCAGACTTGAGCTAATCATCAGCTAGTCTTATATGTATTTTTGGCTATAATGCATTAGTAAAAAATAATAAGAGTTAAAAGAAAAAAAAATTCAAATACAAAAAAGTAGAAGAAGAAAGAAAAGAAAAAATAAAAAGGAGATTTTGTTTTGTTTTTTTTTTAAAAAAAAAAAAAGAAACAAATAAAAGTTGAGAAAATAGAAAGAAAAAAGAAAAATTAATAAATAATAAAAAAAAAACATTGAGAGACAACTGAGCATATAAAGATCTGTTGAAATACATCTAACGTTAAGTGTTATTGTTCTACAAGTAAAAAAGAAAAAGCCTAAAGCATTTGAGAGTAATTTTCCTGGATAGTCACTTGTGCTTGAGAAATTATCTAGGAGTATCACTTATGTTTATTTAAATGTTACAATATCACTCAATTTTGCTTATTTTTTTCAAAATATAAATACATTATCTCTCTCCTACTAGGATGTCACGTCACATTAATTATTCCTTTTTTTGGATCAACAATTTTTGAAAAAAATTTAGACAACCCATATATTATATCCCAGTAAAAAAAATTACATAAGAAACTGCAAAATGAGTTCCTCTGATTCTTCAAGAAAATGTAGTTTCCTCCAGTTCTTCAAGGAATAAATTAACGAACTTGCATAAGGAACTGTCTCGTGAGCCTTTATGTAAATTTGATGTCGACCAAAGAAATCGCCATGAGGTAAAATTCAAGTTTGCTTTAGACTTTTTTATTTTTGAAGTGTAAATTGTAAAATAATTTAAATACTTAACATGATAGGAGTAATTTTCTTAAAATTTAGGATTTTTTGCTTGCTTGTTTTGAATAGGATATTTCTATTGTTTGAATTTGTCTAAGCTTTGAACAAATATTTATAGTATGTGTAAAGATCTTTTTTTACAATGAACAAGAAACTTTGATTTTTTTACCGTGAACAAGCAACATATACTTATAGTTTGTGTGAAAATCAATGTTCCTAATATCTAATTTATCTCTAATTATCCAATTAAATTTTTTATCTTCTTCATTAGCTTCAAGAAACTAATTTAATTTTTTCCTCGACAGCAAGACTGAATTTGTGTATGGGTATAATGATAAATACTAGTAAATGAAATACATGATAAAAATTTTCGCTATAAAATTGAAGTATCTAGGTTTTCATAGTGGATGGATTAATGTTTTCTCATAGATAGATACATTAAACAAGTTGTCATTTAAAGAATAAAAAATATATTATTAATAACTCAAAAATGTGACATGACATTCTAGTAGGAGAGAGATAATGCATTTTTTTTTAAAGTATATTTTTTAAAAAAAATAAAAAATTAAGTGATATTATAAAACTAAAACAAATATAAGTGTGATATTTCTAGATAATTTCTCAAAAATAATTGACTATTTAAAGAAATTACTCCTATTTTAAAGGGCACCAAAAATCAAGACATCTTTGGGGAGGGAGGAATTCTCATAATAGCAAAACTTGGAACGCAAAAATAGTTATAATTTATTAATTACAATTTGCATCGGAATACAATTGTATCAATCAGAATGGGTTTTCTCAAAACCAACAAAATTGTAGAGGCCCAATCAAGACTGAGCCATGTAAGAATACTCACCCTAATCAACATAGTTATACAAAATATTGTTGTTTTTCAATTTGTGGCAGTTTGTGAGATGCTTGTTGAATATATAGCTAGGGAATGAATCAATCTTGATTCGTCCCTTTTGCCTCAATTCTATGAAATCATCACTAGCAAAAGTCTACAAAAACTATATTTTAGTATCAATTTTAATTTAAAAAGAGTTATAGCACAAAGTTACTAAGCACTAATAAAGTTAGAAATTAGTAGTAATTTCTGTGTCATAACTACTTGAACTTGTTAATATTCAAATTGAAATAGAACATCAAAAGTAATTAAAACGTTGAAAAAAACCTAGGTCTAACTGAACGAATGACAAAAGCACAGTAAAACTTGATAATAACAAACTAGAGAAAGTTACTTAGCACTAATAAAGTTAGAAATTAGTAATTTCTTGTCATAACTCTCAACTATTTCAGCTACTTGAACTTGTTATATTCATATTGAAGAAAATGTGAAAAAATGAAAAACTAAAGTAAATAATAATTCTGAAATAAACTTAGGTCTAATTGAAAGAATGACAAAGGCATAGTTAAAATGGCAACAACAAACTAGACAAAGTAAAAGATACTACTTTGCATTGCATAAAAAAGCATATAATTGGTAGATTCTTGGTACAAACAGCATATATTCATTCCCCCTCACAGTTTTGTTTGTTCTCTTCTTTTTCTATTCATCCATGTTGCTTCTACTCTACCTAAATACCTTAAATTCCCACCAAGAATAATACCACAAAAAACAAAAATAAATAAATAAAAGATTGTGCATACTACTATTGTGCACCAAAGTCCCACAAATGTATAGTAGCATCACTTGAACAAGCTACCACATACCTTTCATCAGCAATTATAGCATTAACATCACCTGTTCTTTCCCCAAAACTATATAGATAGTTTCCATTTTCAATATCCCATACCCTAACAACATTCCCTAGCCACATAAATCCATATCCTCCATTTATGCATCCAACAACTCCTCTTTGGTTAGCACCTCTAACAGTAAACCTTGATCTTTCCTCCAAATTATCCGCCCTACGCACGTTGGCCATGCCTCGAGTGTCAACAGCCACTAGTGTCTCGTTATAGGCATCGAATGATGCAACGATGATCCCTCTTCGGGAAGGTTGTGCTCTTATTATTATGCCTTGGTTTTGTAAGTCAATTACCATTAGCTGAAGGCTTGTACATGCCACGGCTGTCTCTCGAGTTGTTACTCGGATTCGACCAACGATTTCGGTTAATTCGGTTAGTAGGTGCCAACCCATTAAAGCTTCTGGATCTGTTAATTCACCACCAACAAAGA
This sequence comes from Solanum habrochaites, assembly GCA_027704765.1. Lineage (NCBI taxonomy): Eukaryota > Viridiplantae > Streptophyta > Magnoliopsida > Solanales > Solanaceae > Solanum > Solanum habrochaites. The sequence continues at coordinate 56,069,967 of JAKWJA010002493.1, read as the reverse complement.
CTAGTTCTTCTGTCTCCCTATTCCATATGTGAAATGCCCTCCCTGGAACACCTGAAAAAATGCAAGTGCATCAACTTAAACGAATGTATCGTAACTAAAACTTGTTCATACTTCAAAGAACTGATCGGAAACAAAGCACTTTGTTTATAGGCATAGTAGAAAGGATAGAATATACGCCTAATCATTCTTCTCGAATCGCTTATGGACCAGTTTTTCCATAGTGGCATAAAGTTTCAGGATTCAGCTTGAAGTCTAATATATAGAATCAAAAAATGTGTTCACTTTTTTCATTCCATATTAATCACAAAAAGTCAAAAATAACTACGAACACAACTTTAACTTTCAAATATCATTCAACTTTGAAAACAAAATCCTACTCTCTTTTTTTTATTCAAATTTCATAATCAAACGTCTACTTTATTTTATGCGGTGCCTATCGTCACATTTTATATTGTAATAAAAGGTACTACATAAATTGTTCATTTGGTCAAGAATTTTGACCTTACATCAAAAGAAAAAAATGAAAAATGACAGCACACAAAACAAGAACTACAAATTAACAAGCCTTACCTAGAATATTCAATAATCAAAACTTTAATCTAAGCACCTTTTTTTCCTCATTATCCACACGCACATTACTGTTTTTTCATCAAAAGTATAAAAATCAACTTTTAACACTAGAAGACGCTTAGACAATTTATGGAAATAATAAAAATAATACCTGCATAGAGTCCAACCCACCATTGGTCAGAGCCAGTAAAATCCACCAACGCACCATCATTGACTACATCACCTAAATGAGCCCTTCTAGGTGGTGCAGCATCACCAATGACCACTACATGAATATCACCATCGAGAGAAGCAAACACAAGTTGAACATCAGATAAGATAATCCCAGAAACAGCCCTAGAGAATCGGCCTAAACGATCGCGATGATGAGGGTAGTATGTTGACAAATGTAGCCTCCTAGGTAGGAAAAATAATTGAACCGAGCCGTTAGAAAAACCAGCTGCTAGATGATGATCAGACAAGGCTAAACGACGACAGAAGAGACTGTCGTTGTTGTTATTGTTATTGTTGTTGTCATTATCATCATCATCACCGTCCACATTGTTTTGAGGCACGAAATGGAGGGTGTTATAAGCGTATCTATGGTGAAGAAAATTATTGGCTGTTTGATGCCAATATATGTACTCCTCCCTCCATGTTTGCCTGAGAAGCTCGTGGCGGTTCCATATACGCCTTGTTAGGTTTTGCCAGAGCATATCTGAGTGTGACACTGCTTGCCATGTTGAACAAACCTGAATTTAGTAGCCATTACAAAGTTAATATTATTCAGCAACATCATTTAAGAGTATGTAACAACAAAAGTCATGTATTAACAACTAAACTTAATATTAAGCCATGCTATGCTCATGCTTACTAATTAGTGTCATATACAAAATTTATATTTCACAACTAGAGTCTGGAGAGAATAAAGCATATACAACGCAGATCATATACCTAATTAAGTTGGAAAAAAAATTTATTTCTGAAGAATCCTCAACTCAAGTACACAACATATCAAAATAGGTAAACAAAGCAAACTTATAAGGAAACAGTAACAATAACCTAAACACAACCAACAACAAGAAGCAAGACAGTATAAAACTACAACTAAACCCCTCAGAAATAAAAAACAACACCATTTACACCTGTTAACATTTTACCCTAATTTCAAAAATTGAAGAGTTGTAAATTAGAGGCAAATACATAAATATTTTAGATTAGATTATGAGTTACTATAAGTAAGTATAATTGGATTAAGAGCTATAAGTAAGTATAATTAAGAAGCAAGTTGGGAAAAAAGTAAAAAAGAAAATGGGAAAACCTAATTGTAGAATAAGGATGGAGCCTAGGGAGTCAGAAAGGAGTCAGTTAGTAGGGGGGCAGAGTAGAGGTAAACATGGTAGTCAGTCTTAGGGTAGAAGCTAGATTTCATCAGGTGAAGCAACAAAAAATATACTGACATTTCTCTCCTTTTAAATACACCCCACCCCTCCTCCAGGCTTACTAACACAAGCTACTGTTAACACACAGTAACATCCTTCAATCACATAACTTTTAATTACTCATTCTCTTTCTCTCAACTCTCACAAATTAGGTGAAAATTCAAATAATAAATCAACTGAAATATTTTTATTAGTACTAGTTGGAAAAAGATGTGATTTCCCAAGCCAAAGTATTTTTGTTTTTTTTTAAAATAGACAAGGGACAAAAGCATTCTTGAAGAGTCAAAACTGACACAAGAAAAAGAGATTGACTTGAACAAAATCCAAACACATAGATACAAAATTGAACTGCTTGCTTTGTGGTCCACACAACATACACGAATACCATAAGCACAACCCAATATCAACCTCATCACAAATAAATCTTTGTATATTATTGGGGTCGAGATTAATTATCTTGACCAGGATGAGTTATTGATACATGTATATGAGATAATTTATCATATTACTAATGTATAAATAATGCGATAAATAATTCAAAATTTGGCTAACACCTTCAACAAAATGCATAGGATAAAATAGTCTTGTATTAAATTTATACTGATATTATTATTCTTTCATACAAGACACCACATGACCTCTACTATATCTTTTTTTCTTTCATTTCCAAGAAAGGTGGCCTTATAGCTTTTCTCGTTAGAAACAACGAATCTTTATACTCTTTTTGCCACTTTCAATTTCTTCATATTTGTTTGACCATTGACATCTAATTAAACCAACAATAAGCTAAAACAAAAGCATTTTATCGTAAGAATTCTAAATTAATAATGGTCTACATTTTAAAATGTAGAAATGAAGTGCTTCTAGGGAAGACAAAAAGACACCATCTATGAGACTTCAATCTAGATTAGTACATATTCAGATACTGTGTGATAATGTTTTTGTTGTCCTTTAGCTCCTGAGATGAGAATGTGGGGGACCAGAAAACATAAAATAGTTACCCAAAGGATTATAAAAAAAAAAAAGCTTTTTTTTATGGTTTACCTAAATCATATCAACCAAACATGTTGGAAAATTAAAGAAAAAAAAGTAAAACTCTAAAAAAAGAAGAGTGAGAGAGAATGAAACCAAATAGTGAAACAAAAGAGAAGGGTTTGTGAATTGCAAACATCTCTAACTAAATATACACATTCTGTTGGCAGTACTTACTAGAGTTTGAAAAAGGTCATGCAACAAAAAGGAAATGAACTTCAAGAGAAACCAAAAGAACCCTTTTTTCCTTATGACTATATGCTAAATATGGATAACCTAAAGTATGAAAATGATGGCTGTATTACTCTATATTCCTTTCAACAAACGGAACTAGTAATTAATTTCATCATCAAGAACTACCAACAAAGAATTAAAATTAAAGAAAATAAATTCAAATTCTGATGCACAAGTACAACCTTCCTCAGACTTAAATTTATAGTTCTGATGATGCTCAAATCTTTACATCCTGCAGCCTACATGCCTAGCTATTTTAAAATACATACATCATCAAGTACTTGCAAAATTTTACTTTATCCATCAACCATTTCTTCACTTTTTCAGAAAATCTTTAATGCAAATCTACATATTCTTGTTATGTTATGTAACACTATAATTGGTCAAACAAATTAAGCCCCCCACAAATAATATAATTATGTAAAAATCACTACAACAATTTCATCTTCTATTTTTTAATGATTCAAACGCACAATCTTAGAATTGAAAATGAGAGTGAGGAATACTTTATCATACGAACAACTCTTGTATACGACTAGTAATTTAATTAAAAAAAAAAAAGGTGCCTTACCTGAAAAATAAGAGCTAGGGCTTGAGCAGCAGCCAAACGGCCAAGAGAATGTGAAGCATCAATAGCAACTAACAAAGCCAAATCCTCCACAAATGGCTCAGGCCAAACATCATTTCCAACACGTCTACCTCTCCTAGAAGAAGAAGGTCCTTCTCCTCCTCCTCCTAAAGATGATGGTGGTGATTGTGAAGACGACATATATTTTTTTTGTTTGGACCAAAGTTTTGTTGTGAGAAGTAAAGATACTACGAACTTCTATTTATATACTAAGAAGAATAAGAAGAAGTACAAAGTGAAATAAATAGGGTTCTTGAAGTTTTAGTAGTAGTAATGATGAGTGAATGGATATTTTTTTTTGTGTGTGTGTTGTGTGTGTATGTACAAATAAAAAATTGGACGTTCTCTTGATTTGTCACCACTTGGTTTTTCTTTGTCATTCTAAGACGGCGGAGAAGAACATGTCTTTGACCTCTATGAAATATTAGTATAACGGAAGGAAGAAGAATAGAAGAAACTAATGGTTTCTTCCATGACTCATTTTTATTATATTAATAATACTAATAACTTGATACGTCCACTCCTTGTGTTCCCTTCTAAAAAAGATAAACTTTTTTTACTCTTTTGATCAATCTATTCTATGTACTTTCTTTTTCACTTAAGTGTTTTTTTGTACTTCCAATTCATATATGTGGGTGTTAGAAAGTAGTGGGGGTGGGTAGGTGGAGGATTTGTTTTTTTCTTGTGTTATAATTGTGTAGTGATGACAAATCCAATTTCTTTCTCCTTTAGGATGTTTTTTTCTTTAAGTTTATTGTTTGGATTTAGTGTTCATGTAACCATTAATTCATAAAAAGAAACTCTTATCCTTGTTCCAATTACATGAATTGTGAAGCATGCTCCTTTCTACTGCCGTAAGTAAATGCTTTAAACTTTATAAACTGAAATAAAGTTCACAACACATTTTAAGTAAATAAAAATTGAATTTTTAAGGTAAAGTAAAATATTGTTATTTTACATTATTTATAACGCACCTCTTGTGTTTTTTTAATCAATAATTCTTTTTAATATCTTTTTTAAGTTTTTTTTTTCTTCTTCTTGGTGTTTATGTGTTTGGGATTTCACACCCTCAATCGCCGTGTAATCATATTTGGTGTTGCATGAATTAGTATACTATTATATCACTCCTTCGCTTTAATTTACTTCATCGAGTTGTTATAATCTTTTATAAACTGAGTCGTGCTTGATCGTTCACGCTAGAGTCCCTCTGCACCGTGTTTCCCGCGATGTGATTCCATTGACATTGTGCTCGAAACAAACATCAATTAAAGAGCTCGACTTATACTCTTCATCAAAATTGCAACATGGTCATTATATAAAAAAGGGTGGGAGCTCATTCCCTCCGCCCCCCCCCCCCCCCCCCCGCCCCCACCCCCCCCCCCCCCCCCCCCCCCCCCAAAAAAAAAAAATAAAAAAATAACAAAGGAATCATGTTCCCCTGATAAAACAAAAGGACGGATACGTTAGATGTATGCATACAAATCCTCCGTCGGTTATTCCCAATCTAACACTTTTTGGCTCGCTAGCTAGCAAAATCAAGATAAATTTTATCAAAATACTTTTTAACTTTTACATTCGATAAATGAGACATAACATCTACGTGCTCTTCTATTTTTACTGTGTCATCTCATATGAGGAACAGAACTGGTTGAAGCATACAATCTCTATAATCTAAGTAGGAGTTTACAAGTCAAATCGTAAAATCAAATCGAATTGATGAACCAAATCAAATCGAAAAACGATTTCTGGTTTGAAGGTTGAAAAAAAAATCGACCAGTCTTTGTTTGATTTGGTATTAAAAGAAAAAAAATCAAATCGAACCAAACCAAGTCAACATGTATGTATAAATTTTACTTTATTTATAGCAAAAAATATCATTTGTAATCTACTTTGTTAATATATTTTTAGCTAGTTTATAGTTCAATGTTTACATATTTTATTTTATATTTAGGCTTGTAAAAATTGTAAATATTTTATTTTGTATTAAGATCCGAGATTACAATTATATTGTTATAGTTTGTGAAAACATATTTGATCTCTTTTTCGAATACCGTATAGTTGTAGAAAATTTTAAAAAAAATATAAAAAATCAAAACAACAGACTAAAGTCGAAACCAAAAATATCGACTTTATGTGGTTCGATTTGATTTCTAGATTTAATAAACCAATATAATTGGTTTAGATTTTTTATTAAGAAAACCAAATCAAACTGGCCTATGTACATCTCTAACACTATGTTTGGATCATTGTTATTTATTGTATTGTATTGCATTGTTACTACACCTATAATGTTTGTTTTGATTGTTAATTAAAATATATTGTACTGTATTTCAAAGTTTCGTTGTTATGTAACAATGAAAAACCATATTTTATGGAACAACAATGTGGGGAGTGTCCAAATGTACTTAACATTTCTTTTAAAATTATATATTTTACATAATATTTCAAAGGATGAAATCATCATAACCACCTAAAATGTCCACATTTATTTCATTTAGATACCTATTTTGCGCTGTTCCAATTGAACACTGTTTAGTTTTAAAAAAACTTATGAACATATTTTGAAAATTAACTAACAGTAAAGAAGAATATCCACACCGCTGCTGACGTGGCATAATAGTTAATAAAAAAAAAGACATGTGCATTTGGCCCATAAGGGCCCAAATTAAACCAACTTTTAAACATAAATTAAAAAAATAAAATAAACAAAAATTTATGTTGTTTCATTTAAAAAAAACATAATTAAAAAAAAAAATGTTTCTTTCCCCTTTTCTTCTTCTTTTCCCAGGAAACATCCCACCCCATCCATTCACTATTTCCCTTAGCGCGAGGACACAAAATTAAAGCCATTTCGATATGAATTTTGGTTTGACTCTTTTTCCGTTCAATTTCAAAATTTATATGAATTATTTCCATCCATCCATTTCCTTCTCTTGAAATCTTACTATTATTATAATTGGTTATTTTTCTCAACTTCACACTTTCTTAAATATTAATTTAGATTTGTTGATAATTATTTTCTCAGTCATCTATGTTGTGAGTTCTTTAGAAGTTTAAATTCGGAACGATTTGAAAAAAAATAATTCAGATTCTGGAAAAAAATGGAGTCTCCTCAAAATTATTTTGATCTAGTTCTTACAACAGATATATTTAAAATTGTGAGGTCGTATGGTGGGGGTAAAAAAAGAGGGAAAGCAAACGATGGCTTAAAAAATAAAAAATGACAAAAAAAAAAAATGACGGAGAAAAGAAAGAATGTGAGGGAGGAAAGTTGATAGCAATGGTGGTTAAGTGAGTCCAAAGAAGAAGATGAGATATTACTTAATTTTTTAAAAATCTTTTTTTAAAAAGTATGATATCTCACGCTCTTAGATGGTATATTACACAATAATGCCATGAGCACAAAAATGTCTAATAGGTACAAATTTATTGCTGTAGTATGAGAGTTCAAATAGGATAAAAGATTGAATTGGGGTGGCTAATGAAATATAGAAAAACTTTAAAGGTTTGTGTATGACTTAGGTCTATTGCAAATACAGTTTTCCCTTACCTTAATTATTTAATCTAGTCAAACTCCGATCCTAGGAAAATAAGACATTGTAGTAAATTATAACATACAAATACAGTACGATGACGACAAACCAAACAATAAATGTTATAAAGAATAAAAAAAATAATACAGTTACTCAAACCGTGATCATACCATACACTATAATACAATAGAGTACAATACACATTATAAAACAATGAATAACAATGATCCAAAAAAGTGTAAATTTAAGAATAGGAGTTTATAATGCATCGCTATTGAGTCGAACCATCATCCCACCATTACTCCACTTAAAATTAGTATGTCGACAAAAATATATAATTTTCTAGATGATCATCATTCTTATATAACACCATTCAACCATTTTCATAATAATGAATTCTATTATTTGACAATCTTAATTTATAAATCTTTTTATCTTAATAGAAATCGAAAGTATGTTTGATTTTGATTTTTGGATTAACTAGTTCTCTCAAATGACCAGTTATAAATGTCTAGAAGCTTGAGAAACATATCAATTTGATTTAATATGTATTAGTCTGAATGCAACATACAACGAAGAATACATACTATTTATACATAGTGGATAACTAATCTCTTCTAATTACTTTTAAAAGTGTCTTACTTCTTTATTGAGAGCCTTTTTTTAAAAAAATACTATTCAGATTTCATCCCATAATATACTTTCTCTTCGAAATTCTATCATCTCCTAATTATTGTACTTCTCTTCAAAATTTTCTCTTAAACATAAAATTTTCATAAGTTGTAAAATCATTAAAATAGTTCAAATTGTTTATTCAATCTTATCTAATAAAAAATTATAAAATCGCATAATAATATACAAAGATATTTGTTTCCACTTAAGTAATTGTTCATTAGTTTAATTTAATAAAACAATGAATAAATTTAGTGTGACTAGTTTTTAATATACTTCTCACTAGTACGCAAAAAATTCTCAAGTGAACTGGCAGTTCTCGATTCATGTGGCTGAGAGATGAACCCCCCCACCCCCCCCCCCAACATTGGTAATTGAGCCATTTGTTGGTCAATATCATTCACAACTATCTTTTCATGTTTATAGGACCATAAACATTTCACCCTTTTAAAACAATCGGTTGGTGTGAGTTTTGTGAGTATAGTGAACATATGTAGTGAGAAAATAAATTTATGTCGATGAGAATGATTACAATTTAAAAAGTAATGATGTGATTATCAATTTTATTCATATGAATAAAATGGTTAGTAGGTATAAAGTGGATGTTTGTAACATACAAAAACTTGTGCTTAATTTGGGTATTAAAATATATCCAATCATGATTATGAAACATTCATGTAATTCCATAGATGCTTTTTAGGAGAAATGGAATCAACAACTCATGATAGGATGGATAATGATTTGGGGAACTCAGCGTTGAAATGATGTCCATAAGCTGACTCCTTCACAATATCATAGTATAGGGTATCACAGGACAAAACCTACGTAGATTATATTAGAGTCCATCCTGCAACTACGATCCTACAGCTCCTTAGTAAATGTAATAAGGGGATTGTTGTTTGACTATTTCCCTCTTATATATGTCTTTAAGAAACAATTTTTTAATTATGTATTTATTTTATTTAGGACATCTCCAACCTCACACTCTATTTACTCTCCAAATATATAGTTTTCTAATTTTTCAGATAATCAACTCCAATCTAATTCTCTATTTTACTTTCTAAAAAATATTTATTTTCTCTCTCCTCAATATTATATTATTATTTATATTTCATTCTTATTATCTTATTTCATAATAAATTCTTTATTTCCTTTTCGCACTAGTTACTTTATATAATTTTCATGTGATTCTTTTAAAAAAATTAATCTAATATAAAATTATAATTTTAAATAACATAAATTGCAATAAAATGTTGCATAAGCTACAAATTAATGGACAAATTTAAATAAAAGTAAAATACAATTATATAAATACTCAATTTTTCAAAATTATTACGTTGCTTCAATAAATACTCTATTAATGCATTATGGAGTTCAAAATGAGCATTTTTGTCCTTTTTTTTTCTAGCTAAAAGTTATTCCAATAAGAGATTTTTATCTACCACCATTTCTGTCGTTAGAGTTGGAGCTTCTACGACATCTTGAATTGGTGCATTAAGATCAGTTCATCCTCAATTACCATGTTGTTGAGTATAATACATTTAGTCATTATATCATGGAGCACTTCTTTTCTCCAAAAACGTGGCGGTCTTACAAAAATTGCAAAACGTGATTGCAAAACTCTGAATGCACCTTCAACATCTTTTCGACATAATTCTTGTTTCATCGCGAATTAATTATTATGTTATGTATTATATTTTATCTTATATTTAAATTATTATGTTATGTATTTTATTGTTATCTTGTATTTAAATTAAAATATATTATGTGTTGTATTTTTAAATTATCATTTTAATTTTGTGTCTTCTTTATAGTGAAAATCAATAATATATTTTCTAAAATATTATATTACATCTAAAAATAAGTATGAATGTTAGATACTTAATTAATGACATTATATATAAAATATATGTTAATTAGAAAGTAATAATAAAATAGTCAAAAAGTGAAATAAAGAGTGTGAATAGTAATTTTCAAATTTGGAGAACTACTATTCCCCTCTCTAAATTTGTAGAATATAGAAGTGGGTTGGAGTGTCCATTCTCTATTTTAATCTCAAAATATAGAGAATGCAGAGGAAAATAGAGATGGTTGGAGATGGTCTTAGAGAATGGGCTCTCCAACCCTTCCTCCATATTACTCTCTATCCTCTATTTATATAGAGGTGAATAGTAATTCTCTAAATTTGGAGAACCACTATTCACTTTCTATTTCACATTTTTATTATTTTAATATTATTTTCATTGTATCATCAATTAATTCTTTATTATTTGTTATTAATTTTCTAGATAACATCTTAAAATATATTATTGACAAGCTACTATTTTTATCCAAATTAATAATTTTCTATTTAATTTGCTAAAATATCACTTTAAATATGTAATTTCAAAATATTTTGATATTATTTACATCGTACAAGATTATCAATTAAGTCTAGTTGAATTTTTTAAAGTAATGTAACATCTGAAAAAATATTATTGATAAGTATATTATTTTCATCTCGAATTAACAATTTTTTTTAAAAAATATTTTAAAAAAATGTTTACTTTAAATATTTAATTTAAAAATTATGATTATTTTTCACTATGAAGAATACACAAAATCTACATGATAATTCAAACAATCTACTTTTATATTATAGTAAAAAATTAATAAATTACACTTTTTAATGAGCATGCTTTTTTTTTTGCAATAGTTCAAAATGAAATAGGGAAAGTAAATTAGTACACGAAATAATTGGATACAAGATGAAATTGCTAATTTAAATAATTTTTTGCTACACAAAAAAATGGAAAAAAATTACTTATTTGAACTCTATAATGCATTAATAGAGCATAATGAGAGCACAGTAATAGTCTTGAAAGTCGGCTTATTATGTAATTGTATTTCTTCAATAATTTAAATTTTATTTGTATCACATCTGGGAATACCTCCTAGACATAAAATTTAGCAAAAAATTTAAAACTTTCATTACTTTTACTCTGAGATTTACATAGACCTCAACATACACATAGTATATATATATCAAGTATACATAGACTCTTCATATATGAAGATTACTTAGTCTTCTACTTTTATTGAACATAGATAAATAAATATAACATAGTCTCAAAATAATCGTCTTATATCATAACCATCTAATAAGAGTATATCAAATTGGGCCTAACCCATACATCAATACAATAAGAACACATATAGGTCATACAACGTTTAATATCCGAATGAAAATGAAAGAAACATAAGAGTCTTAATACTAAAATAACATCATAAGATTGATAGTGGCATCGCCCTAGGAAAGTGAGGACCTATCCTACTTGGATGATTAAGAAATCCAAATCTTCTTCTTCAAGTCGTCTCCAAAATCCCTTCAGCGATCGGAACCTAAAATGTTGGGGAAAAGGAAGAAATGGGATTAGTGCACCACTTGTACTAAGTATAAGACCATATGCACACATATCTGAGAATGCTTCAAAGGGATCATTCATTAAGGTATGCCATTTCTTTGGAAAATTCTTTATGCACATTAAACAAGACTATGAATACCTAGTTAACAGTAAAAAAAAAAAACCTTTTCATCATCAAGTCATAAATCACCACAAGCATGAAAGAATTCATTATAACATAATCAAAGCAAGACAATTACCCATGAACCCCCATTAAGCAACAAGGCAAGGACCAATTCAAAGCCTAAACCGTAACTCAATCATGTAACTCAACAAGAATATGACCAAACATCCCCACTTCACATGTCATGACGTTAAGGAGTACATAAGCATCATATTTCAACTATATAGACCAACATATTATTAAGTGACATTCAACCAATATAGGATTTCAACAATGTTCAGTTCATCATATACATATCATTGTACCATTATAAGCATTTCATTCATAAAAACATCCACCTAAAACTCACTTCAAGGCTAACTAGTGCAATGTTAGCGTAGAGTTCCATACCCCTACCTAGAAACCTTAGGTGATCCAGTGAGAGTTTATTCCTTATATTAATTGTATCTTTGGGGAACATCTTGCCCTAAACCGACATATAGACCATTAGCTAATGTGGAATCGGTCAGGAACCCTAACCAAAAGAAAGGGATAGTGTCAAGGTAGTACCAAACATGCCAACCTAACAACTACGTGGATCCACTAGCTAGTTTTCCTTACAGGGGAACAACATGGTCACAGCACTAGGAGATATATTGGGGACCATCGTATGCGAAATGAATTGGAGTCGCCATTATCAGAGTACATTAGTGATCAACCGTTCATATGTGGAAGGGACACTCCTCATTCTAATTCATTTGGTACTAAGATAGAGTCCCTTTTGAAATGCCTTAATACCTTTATTAATCATCATAACTTAACGTAGGTCATAGGGTGTAACCCTTGTATAAGCATTATCATTATCATAGCTCAATAAGAATTTCATGAGTATTGTCCTTTCATTACAATTCATATAGGTGAGATTAGAACATTAACATTTTCATATCATGATAAGACACATTGGTATATCATCACCATCCTTATAAACCTGACATTTAGCAACACCTCACAAATCATAGTAAAGACATTTCAATGTCAAAATTCATACCTACCTATTTACCATCACTTAAAAGGACATCCTTCAATACAACTCCTCAATTAACCACAAGTAATATAATTTGAAAGTAAAGAGTTGAGATCACAAAACTTACCAAGTCTCCTTAATAATCATCAAGGTCTTACCATCAACCCTTTTAAACTCAACCTAACAAGGTATACTATAATTACTCATAAATAAAACCAATATAATAAAGTCAATGAAGTCACTTAAGCACAATACAGTATAGTCATAGCTTAAGAATAAGAGGCTTAGGTCAATTCCATAATACACTCATAACCGTAGATCAATTTCTCAAGAACTAGCATGAATAGGACTACAATTATCTTAATCTATTCATCAGTTATACAAACATCATCTAGTAGTAATTAACCACAAACAAATTCAATTGAACCAAATTACCCACTTGCATATCAAGATCATAAGCTAAGGTTAAGGTAAATAGGTCATTTTCTCTACCAAAATAAACCAATTCATACATATATAAATAATTGAATTAAAATACCATTGTAAATCTATTCATATATCCAAAATAAACATATAAAACAGATCAATTCACATCATCAATTTCGTATTTGAGAAATCACTTGAAAACCCCAACTTTTGTTGAAATCAATTTGTGGGAACCCTATTGAGGAAAGAGGGAAAGAGGTCTTAAGGTGAAAGGAATCACATAATAGTAATGATGGAAGGAATATTTGCCCGTTGGCAGCCAGTGAACCCATCCAGCTTGGGTCTTCAATGGAGTTCTTCAACGAGAGAGAGAAAGAGAGAGAAGGAAGAGATTTTTGTGTTTGGGAATATGAGAGTTAGGTTAGTCTTAATTAGATTATAGAGGCTTTATATAGTTGTTAATAAAATTAATTAGACGCCCTAACGCAAGTAACTGACTAACAATTCAATCAATTAATAAACTTAAGTGAAAACGTGCAGTGAAAACAGGCCATCACAAGCGACACCACGATTAATGGATCGTGGGTCAATAGACGGCCAGTCCCTCCTTGTGCTGCACATCCGTCATTTGATTCAGAGACTGTACAAAAGAGTCCCTTCAAGAATTTGTCTAAGTGTAGGTCAGCGGATGGAATCGACACCCCGTCGATCAACCTACGCCCTGTCGTTTCCCTTTGTAGATGAACACTGCCCAAGCAGTCTTGACCCCAAAATGCAAGGGTCCTCCTCAAGGGCCCTTGGTTTGTCCTTGGGAAGTTGTACCCGGATGTTTTGACTATGAACCAACTTAGACACATGTAAGACACCCTTCCACCAATTTTCATCATTTTTTTACTTCTAAAATCTAGTCAAATAGCAAGCACGGCTAGACCTCATGAACTAATTTCGGACGGTCACGGACGTGCTGGGACGGATTGATTTCTAGAATTATACATGTTGTATACTCATGTAAAGGGGACCTTTCTTAAAAACAATGAGAACCTTATTAAACTTAGTTAGGCTCTAGAGAACCGTCTTGGGATTTTCCAAAGTGTACAAATTTGAATTATTGTTAGTAACATATTATACATAAATTTATTATAATTTATAATATTAGTATATATTATAATATATCTAATATGATATATATATAGTAAAATAGAGGGTTTATGGTTGGAGTGCCCGTAGGTGTCATGGTCACCCCAAAAAGTCCACGCCTGGAGACTACACCCTGGACGTGGGCTGACTCCGATGACATTGTAGCCGCGAGAGAACCTTGGTTTGACTTATGAACTTAGCGGAACCCATAGGCTAAACTCAGATAAGAAATTAAAGGCATTCTCCTAGAAAAACTTAAGAACTTGTCTGCCAAAATGACACGTTTAGTATAAATATTGTAAATATGAAGTATAGAGTAAACGAGGGACTCCAACCGAACTACTACAATGTCTATGAACCTCTAACTGAATGAGATGGAGGCTGGATAAACGCCCCACAAACATCCTAAGAAACAAGCTAGAAAAGCAATAAAAGGGATGTCCTACGAAATGCAAGGAGGCTCACCAAGTGACTATGAAATGCAACAGGATCAACTGTGTGCTGCATGCTGATCCTGGTTACATGCGTCTGCATCATAAGACGATGTAGGCCAACTAGCATTAGTACATTGAATGTACGAGTATGCATGTTGGAGTGCTGAACATATCTATAAAGCTTAAAATGGATAAATGATGAACTTACCTTTGCTCTGCTTGACTAACAAGAACAACTCAATATAAAGAAATAAAGACATATGCAATATTTAGATAAAACTGGTAAACAGTGTAAACACTTAGTTCCTTAAAGATAAAACAATAATAAACTCAACTTTACTTATATATGAAAGTAATATAATTTCTGTGGGAGTTTCTCGAACCGACAACCACCACTATGAGCCTAAGTGGTGATATAACGTCTCATCCACGCTGCTAGAATTGTACTATATTTTGCAGTCGCATAAGACATCCTCAACTATGTGGATCCACTAGCTAACTTACGTGATCATCTAAAAAGTATGACATGTTAATACCAATGATGGCTACATGGTTTAAATGGGGACTTGAGTAAATCTGAACTCTCATCCCCACATCGGTGCTCAATACTATCTCAAAAATATAATTTAGCTCATGCTTTTAAAAATAGCCTTTTTCCTCTTAGTTGAGATAATTTGCTCAACTCTTTTAGCTTTAAAAACTCCTCTTGGAATCAATATTCCCCTTTTTATTCAAAAACTATTTTGGAACTTTTGTTTCCTGTTGACTTAAATATATAAACATTTATAAACTTCCTAGGAAATACTTAGTTTCCTTATACCTTTTGAGAAATGAACCCGACATTTACTCTTTTCCTGAACTCGAACTTGAGCATTAAAACAAATTTAAAAATGTTTGAGCAAGACTAGAAGAACTTTGAAAAGCTTTACTTCAACTCACTTTATAGCTTTGGACTTGACTTCTTAACTTTCTTAACCTTGACGCTATATTCCCTTGAATTGGATTATGGATTCAAGGATCATGATCTCATGTTTATGGATTATTTGATGATGTTTAGATGTACTTTAGAGTGGTGGAATCAAGTAGGAATGATAGGTACATCACTTAGAAACTAGTACGAAAATATAGGAAAAAAACGGGGTCTCCAGGTTACCTTGACACTTTGAGAGGCGCGGAGCGCTAGAGCCTGACGGGCAGATTCTGGTCAGAGGCGCTCTGGCTGGCTTGGCGCGCCAGGGCCTGTCAGACAGAGCCTATCCTGAGTGGCTCTGGCAGGCGCGGCCCCCTAGGGGTTGTCAGACGAAATTTTTGACTTTTCTTCTTTGTTTTTCATCTCAAAACTCCTAAACTTTCATGGATCCCACCCCAAACACTTAGTATCACTAAATACCTTATTACCAATAGAGTAGACCCAAAATATTCCGAAAATATGAATCAAATCTACTAGAGATCAACTACAATTCAACCAACAAGAATTTAACGATTTCTCATCAAGAAATCCCATATTCAACAAATTGGGTGTGGGTGAAAGGATCCAACACCGAATGATCTCACATACCTGGATAGGGACACAACGATCTTGGCGTTCTTGGACAATTCTTGATCTTCCTCTTCTTTTCTCTTTTCTCCCAAGCCCTAAGCGTTCTTAGTTTTTCTAAAACTGATTTGGAATTGGTTTTTACCCCTAATATAACCTAAAAATGAATTAGGAAATACTAAGGTGAAAAGACAACTTTACCTTACTAAAATTTGGATAGGATTTTTCCTCAGCTCAATAGCCCAACTTCCGAAAGGCATATCTTCCTCATACGACATCGGATTTTCTTCAAACTCGGAGGCTTCAAAAATATCTTCCCAAGTTATTTCCAACCGTATAAAAAACTCATCCAAACTTCTCCCGATATGGAAGTTATGACCATTCAAAAATAACCAAAACTCACTTTTGAAAGCTGGAAAATTTTCAGATTTCCCTAGTTATTTCCAAAATTGATTATTCTTGGTTTCTTAGCTTATTCCTAGTTAATTCAAGTTACGAGATCTTATAATATCTCCCCCTTGGGAACATTCATCCTCAAATAGAATTTTTTCACTAAGCTAAGGGTAGTAACATCATATCAACACTCAACAAACAAAAGCAAGTGATAAAATGCTTACACATAGTCTTATAAAGTGTTAAGAAGAGAATTTACTATATTGATCTTCAATCCCTCCGGATTCAAAGAGATGTGGATATCTCTTCTTCATATCTCCTCAGCTTTCCAAGTCATTTCTTCAACGAACTTGTTCCTCCAAAGGCCTTGAGTGATGCAACTTCCTTTGTTCTCAACTTGTGAACTTGGCGATCCAAAATTTAAATCGGAACTTCTTCATACGATAAATTATCATTAATCCCAACATTCTCAGTAGGTACAATCAATGAAGGATCACCCAAGTACTTCTTCAACATAGAAATATGGAATACCGAATGAACCGCTGCTAACTCTTGGGGTAGTTCCAACTCATAAGCTACATTACTCACTCTCTTGGTGATTCTGTAAGGACCAATATATCGGGGACTAAGTTTTCCCTTTTTACCAAACCTCATAACACCCTGCATGGGTGAAATCTTAAGATACACCAAATCGTCCACTTCAAACTCTAATGGCCTTCTCCTAGCATCTGTGTAGGACTTTTGGCGACTTTGTGCCATTTTCAATCTTTCTTTAATTACTTTCACCTTCTACATAGCTTGGTGAACTAGATCTGGTCCTATCAATCTAGTTCACCATCTTCGAACCACCCAATATGAGATCTGCATCTTCTTATATAAAGAGCTTAATAAGAAGCCATTAATATGCTTGAATGGTAACTGTTGTTATAAGCGAACTCAATGAGAGGTATGTGATCATCCCAATTCCACTTGAAGTTGATTACACAAGCTCTGAGCATATCTTCCAAGGTCTGGATGGTACGCTTTGCTTGTCCATCTTTTTGAGGATGGAAAACAGTGCTCAAGTTCACTTTCGAACCCAAACCTTGCTGGAAAATTTCCAGAACTGTGCAGTAAATTATGCAGCTCTATCTGAAATAATGGAGACCAGAACTCCATGAAGTGTTAACACATCCTGAAGATACAACTAAGCATAATTCTTTGTTGAATAGGTAGTCTTTACCAGCAATAAGTGGGATGACTTTGTCATTCTATCAACAATCACCCAAATAGAATCATCCTGCCCCCGAGACCTTGGCAGTCCTGTGATGAACTCCATATTAATCATCTCCCACTTCTATTTCGAAAGTTCTATAATCTGATCTAAGCCTCCAGGCCTTGGGTATTTAACTTTCAGTAGCTGGCAATTTGAGCACTTGGCAACAAACTCAACAATATCTTTCTTCATGCCTTCCCACTAATATAACTCTCTCAAGTCGTGGTACGTCTTGGTGGAACTCGGATGAATGGAATATCTGGAGCTATGAGCATCCTCCAAGATCCTCTCTTGGAGTCTATCCATCTTAGGTAGACATAGTCTACCCTGGTACTTCAGCACACCATCTCACCCTTGTTCAAAAGTCAATACTCTTTGCTTATGGACACTTACCTTAAAATCAAACAAAATAGCATTTTGGTGTTGCTTCTCTTTAACCTCTGACACTAATGATGATTCAACCCCATTGGTCACCACTATGCCGCCCTCAGTGGAATCCATAAGTCTGACTC
Source organism: Solanum habrochaites (assembly GCA_027704765.1). Lineage (NCBI taxonomy): Eukaryota > Viridiplantae > Streptophyta > Magnoliopsida > Solanales > Solanaceae > Solanum > Solanum habrochaites. The sequence continues at coordinate 56,051,613 of JAKWJA010002493.1, read as the reverse complement.
ACAGTTGTGCAAGTCTGTGCATATCTTTAGCTAACTCTCTCTTTCCTTTTTCGACACGGAAGTACTTCCCATGGACAACCTGCATAAGTCATCAACAACCACATTAGCCTTACCTAAGTGATAAAGAATACTCATGTTATAATCCTTGAGTAATTCCAACCACCTTCTTTGTCTGAGGTTGAGCTCTTTCTGGGTGAACACATATTGGAGGCTCTTGTGATCAGTGAATATATCAACATGAACACCATACAAGTAGTGGCGCCATATCTTCAAAACAAACACTACTGCAGCCAGTTCTAAGTCATGAGTTGGATAATTTTTCTCATGAACCTTTTTAATGTCTAGAGGCATAGGCTATAACCTTGCCATTCTGCATTAACACACAGCCCAAAACCTTAGGTACCCTTTGGTAAGGTCAAGACCGGAGCGATGGTCAATCTCTTTTCAACTCCTCAAAGTTATTCTCACAAGCTTTAGACCATTGAAACTTGAATGTCTTCTGAGTTAACTTGGTCAGAAGAGAAGAGAGATGAGAATCCTTTGAAAATCTACTATAATAGCCAGCCAAGCCCTAAAAGCTCCTTAAATATGGGTAAGATGTGGGTCTAGGCCAACTCTGAACTGCTTCGATCTTCTGAGTGTCAACTCTAATCCCTTCCCTAAATACAATGTGGCCTAAGAATGCCACAGACTTAAGTCAAACTCACACTTGGATAACTTTACATATAGTTCATTATCTCTCAATGTTTGAATAACAATCCTTAAGTGACTGCATGATCTTCTTCATTCCTTGAATAAAGCAGTATGTCATCAATGAAGATGATGACAAACAAATCTAAATAAGGTTTGAAAACTCTATTCATAAGATCCATGAATGTTGCAGGTGCATTTGTCAAGCCAAAGGACATAACTAAAAATTTATAATGCCCACATCTCGTTTTCAAAGCTGTCTTTGGAATATAACATTCTCTAACTTTCAACTGATGATAGCCTGATCTGAGGACAATCTTAGAAAAACAAGAAGCACCCTGAAGTTGATCAAAAAGATTATCTATCCTAGGGAGAGGATATATAATGCCCACATCTCGTTCTCAAATTTGTCTTTGGAATATAACATTCTCTAACTTTCAACTGATGATAGCCTCATCTGAGGTCAATCTTACAAAAATAAGAAGCACCCTGAAGTTGATCAAAAAGATTATTTATCCTAGGGAGAGGATATTCATTCTTTATGGTCACCTTATTCAATTGGCGGTAGTCTATACACATCCGAAGGAAACCATCTTTCTTCCTCACAAATAAGACCGGTGTGCCCCAAGGTGAGACACTTGGTAGGATAAAGCCTTTATCTAACAAATCTTTCAATTGTTCCTTTAGATCTTTTAACTTTGCTACTGCTATTCTGTATGGATGAATAGAGATGGGACAAGTATCTAGGATGATGTCTATCCCGAAGTTTATCTCTCTTTCGGGAGAGACTATGGGTAGATCATCAGAAAAGACTTCTGGAAACTCACTGACTATATGAACTGACTGAAGAGAAGATCCCTCAACACTTGAGTCATTAACTCAGACTAAGTGATAGGTACAACCCTTCGAGACTAACTGTCTCTCCTTAAAGTACAAAATGAACAACTCTTAGGTATTGCTGAACTACTAGCCACTCTATGACAGGCTCATTTGGGATTTTGAAACTTGACAACTCAAGTTCTGCAATCTATTGATGCATAACAAGCATGGAGGAAATCCATACCTAGAATAACATCAAAATCTACCATGTCTAACTCTACTAGATCAGTCATGGTGCTCTTGTGATTAATAAAACAAGACAATCACGATAGACTCTTTCCGCTTATAGATTTCCCAACAGGTATAGTAGCACAAATGGGTTCACAAAGCTTTTTCAGAAGAATGTCAAACTGATTTGCAACATAAGGAGTTACAAATGATAAACTTGCTCTTGGGTCTAACAAAGCATAAACATAAAAGATAAAGACATTGATATACCCGTAACATCTGGAGAGTTCTCTTGCTCTTAGAGGCTAGTGATGGCATAAAGACGGTTTGCCCCTCCGCTAGTACCAGAAGTAAATCCTCTAGGTGCAGTCCTGTCTGGTGGAGCAACAGATGAAGATTGAGCTCTATTGCCCGGATTTCCACCACCTTGCTTATTCTTGGGGAGATCTCTCATGAAGTGACCTCTTGACCACACTTGTACAACCCATCTTTCATCATGACAATTTCCTGGGTGGTTTCTATCACACTTAGTACATGAAGGAGCCCTACTACCTCCTTGCACCACACTACTTTGAGATTGATCCAATATAGCCTTGAAGTTCTGCAAATTTAAGCCATTATACTCACCTTGGTTTCTAGGACCAGGTGCACTATCAAATGATGGTGCATGTCCCTTTGGTTTCTGAAACTATGGTCGACTTGAACCATCTTTTTGTTGGCTAGACTCATTCCTTGTCTTTGACTTTTTGTTTCGTACTCCTCTCTGTCCCTCAATTTCTCCTCTTTAACTTGTTGCACATAAACCATAAGCCTGGTCACCTATCAACATGGCAACCCTACCTTATTTACTTGAAGCACGACCCAAACTGGAAACAAACAAGCTCATTATTCTCCCATGTCCCTGACCATCTCCGTAGCATAGCGAGACAATTGGGTAAAAATTCAACTCATACTCATGAAGACTCATGAATTCTTGTTACAAGGTAAGGAACTCTCGTATCTTCACTTCCTTCAGTTCTCGAGGAAAGTTTCTCCCTAAAAAGGCATCTTCAAATCTAGACCAACTTGGATTGGTGCATCCTCAACTCTGCCTTCTTTCCATTGGTCGAACCAAGTTCTAGCCACACTCTTCAGTTTGTATGCATCTAATTCAACCCTCTCAACATCAACCACATACATTACCTCAAACATTTTATTCAACTCTTTTACAAAGTTTTTCGAGTCCTTAGAAATGCTTGATCCAGTAAAGATAGGAGGATTCATTCTCATAAACTCATGAACCCTCAAGGTGTCAGCCCCTTCTTGTAGAGCTTCTCTCTGTTCTCTGGAATGCAAGGAGCCTGACCACTGTTAAATGCTCAACTGGATCAAAGGTGCGCTGCATGCTGATCCAGGTTACCTACGTTTGCATCATAAGACGATGCAGGTCAATTCACATCAATACATTGAATATACGAGTATGCGAGTTGGAATGCTAAACACATTTATGAAGCTTGATATGGATTAAGAATGAACTTACCTTGGCTCTGCTTGACTCACAAAATAATAACTCAATGTAAAGCAATAATGACATATGCAATATATATAGAAATGGTAAAACGGTGTGAATACTTAGTTCCTTAAATATAAAACAATAATAAACTCAACTTTACTTATATATGAAAGTAATATAATTTCTGTGCGAGTTTCTCTAATCGACGACCACCACTATGAGCCTAAGTGGTGATACAACGTCTCGCCCACGCTACCAGAACTTTCCTATACTTTGCCGTCGCATAAGACATCCTTAACTAAGTGGATGCACTATCTAACTTACGTGATCATCTAAAAAGTATGACACATTAATACTCATGATGTCTACAAGTTTAAATTGGGACTTGAAAAAATCTGAACTCTCATCCCCACATCGGTGCTCAATACTACTCCCAAAATATACTTTAGCTCATGCTTTTAAAGATAGCCTCTTTCCTCTGAGTTGAGATAATTTGCTCAACTCTTTTAGCTCTAAAAAGCTCATCTTGGAATCAATGTTCCCCTTTTTGTTCAAAACTCTTTTGGAACTCTTAATTTCCTCTTGACTTAAATGTAAAAACATTTATAAACTTCCTAGGGAATACTTAGTTTCCTTATACCTTTTGAAAAATGAACCCAACCTTTACTCTTTTCCTTAACTCGAACTTGAGCCTTAAAACGAAGTCAAAACGTTTAAGTACGACTTAAAGAAATTTGAAAAACTTCACTTTAACTCACTCCATAGCTTTGGACTTGACTTCGTTACTTTCTTAGACTTGACTCTAACTTCCCTTGAATTGAATTATGAGTTCAAGGGTCATGATCTCATGTTTATGGATGATTTAATGATGTTTAGATGTACTTTAGAGTGTTGGAATCAAATAGGAATGACATGTACATCACTTAGAAACTAGTATGAAAAGATAGGGAAAGAACGGGGTCTCCAAGTGACCTTGGTGCTCTGAGAGGTGCGGCGCGCCAAAGTCTGTTAGACAGAGCCTGTCCTGAGGAGCTCTTGCAAGCGCGGCGCCCCAAGGGTTGTCAGATGGGATTTTCGACTTTTCTTCTATGTTTTTCATCTCTAAACCTCCTAAACTTCAATGGATCCCACCCAAATACTTAGGATCACTAAATACCTTATTGCATAATAGATTAGACCAAAATACAGTCCGGAAACATGAATCAAATCACTAGAGATCAACTACAATTCAATATGAATTTAACGAATTTTCATCAAGAACTCCCATATTCAACATTCCATATACTCTAACTTGTTTAATTGAAACAAATTGTGTGGGGTCAAAGGACCCAACATCGAATGATCTCACATACCTCGATAGGGATCACCCCCGACGAAATCCACGCAACGATCTTGGCGTTCTTGGACAATTCTTGATCTTCCTCTTATTTTCTCTTTTCTCCCAAGCCCTAAACGTTCTTAATTTTTCTAAAATTGATTTGGGACTTGGTTTTTACCACTAATATAACCTAAAACGAATTACTAAGGTGAAATGACAACTTTACCCTTACTAAAATTCATATTGTATTTTCCTCAGCTCAATAGCCCAACTTTCAAAAGGCACATATCCCTCATACGACATGGGATTTGCGTCGGTAAGATATTCCCAATGGCTTTCCAACCATATAAAGGAACTCATCTAAACTTCTCCTGAGTTGGAAGTTATGATCGTTTGAAAAGGACCAAAACTCACTTTTGAAAGCTGGAAATTTTCCTAATTTCCCAACTTATTTTCAAAATTGATTATTATTGGTTCCTTAGCTTATTCCTAATTAATTCAAGTTACGAGATGTTACACGAAATCAACATGTTGTAGCCTTTAAAAATAGCTATTGCTTTGACAAGATAAGAAAAAATAATTAATTATGTTCCAAACTTCAAAATGATAAATACATTTTAAAAAATTTATTTTTAAAACTACAGATAATTTGAGATAGTATAAATATGTGTCCTTCAAATACAGTAAAACCTCTATAAATTAATACTTGATAAATTAACAATCTCTCTAAAATAATATTTTTATTCGGTCCCGACTTGAGCCAATGAAAAAATCACAAAATTCGATAAGATCATAAGATAATATATTTTTAGAGGATCCCTATATAAATATATGGTCCCATTAATATCATAAATTAATAATTCTTTAAAAGTAAAAATATATCTAAGACAATTTAGTGAAATATGATTTTATATGTTTTTATTTTTTTTAAAAAAATAAATCTAGTTGAAGCTTATCTCCAACTTTTCTTATTGCATCCAAGAGCTCCGGTATTGTCTTTTCGAACTGTACCATAAAATTGTGAAGAGTTTTATATGTGATAAGTGTTTTCTTACGCGTAATTGATTCCAAAGGTATAGTATCATCTTCAACTTCGTAATCAACATTTCTTTTTTCCGATTGTATCCATGATTTTTTCTAAGCTCTGGATCTGTAAACATGTATAACTTACACCAAGATAATTCAACAGGTTATTGACATTCATTTTATTGTGGTAACCGAGATCATTTATTATGACCTCACTAGTAGGTTCATTCAAATTCTCTAAGATTGCATCCCCCGAATGAATTTTACAGTGTCTAAAATAATTTGCTATTGTCTCTTACTGAACATTTGATATTCAAACAGGATTGCAAAATTGATAGCGTCTAAAACAGTGATATTTGCTGAATTAGTTTGTCCACTTTATAGTCTTCTAATATCCTACAATAAAATATGTTTGATAATACATCTTGAAAGCTCTTATTATCACAACATCACAAGGTTGATATCAGTAAGATACAATTATTTTGATGTATTCGTGGTACTTTATGTACAATTATCTCCAAACCGATAGACAAGTGGAGTATACCATCCAAACTTTGGAATACATGTTGAGGGCTTGTGTAATTCATTTTAAGGGCAATAAGGATGACCATTTTCCGTTGATTGAGTTTTTTTATAATAACAGTTATCACTCGAGTATTGACATGACTCCATTTAAGGCTCTTTATGGTAGGGGGTGTAGGTCTCCTATAGGATGGTTTAAGGTAAGTGAAGTTTCTCTCATAGGTCCCGAATTGGTATATGAGGCCATAGAGAAGATTCAACTTATTAAGAAGAGGTTGAGAACAGATCAATGTCGGCAAAAGTCTTATGCCGATGTTAGAAGAAGAGATCTTGATTTTGAATTCATGAGTAAGTTTACTCGAAAATCTCACCCAGGAAGGATGTAATGAGATATGCTAAGAAAGGGAAGCTTAGTGTCACGATACAATACACCGGGCCGTGCGGGCACCTACTCTAACACCTACGTTGGAGAACCCTCATAACTCATTAACTAGAAAACACTAGAAATTTAAGAAATGAAGGCAAGTCAATGAAATTTGATGAAATAGGCATATTGCAGGGTAAATCTTTGTTAAGACATCTTATTCATGCACTAGTCAACAATTTTTTTAGTAACTTGACAACCCTTAGGATCTAGTCTAGAAGGTACAAGAGCTACTAAGGATCACAACATGATAACAATTTAATAAAATGACATAACTCCCACCATGCAGAATGAAGAGTCGAAGTTGCTGAATGATTTCTTCGTATTCACCTAATGAAACATCACCAATCTCGCGTCCGAACTGTGTCAAAAAGAAATAACAAAATTAGTATTAGTTCAACCACAGATACTGGTAGCTATCATCGGTTGAACGACGCCTACCTCATAAGATATAAATAGAACAATTTCATGTCTAGACCCCCCGCTTCTCCACCCTTAAACTCTACTTAGAATACCTTCCAATTACACCTTTCTCTTTCCTACGAGGTTACAACCTAATTACAGTAACCACTTTGTATACTACAAATGTCGCTACTACACTGAGAGATTCCAACAGTTCATAGCTTAACATACTAACCACATTGTATACTACAAGTAACATTACCACACCTAAGAGTCCAATAGATCATAGCTTAACATACTAACCACATTGTATACTACAAGTAACACTACCGAACCTAAAATTCCAATAGATCATAGCTTAACATACTAACCACATTGTATACTACAAGTAATACTACCACCTCTAAGAGTCTAATAGATCATAACTTAACATACTAACCATATTGTATGCTACAAGTAACACTACCACACCTAAGAGTCCAATAGATCATAACTTAACCCCAACGCATATATACATATACACACCTCACAAATTTGAGCATAACAAATTTTACCGTACACATTTTATCACAGGTAGTTGGCCCTCTCATGGAACGCAAAGTCAAACTGTTAGCATGTAGAAATGTGGCAGTTCGGTCCAAGTTTTTATCTCGGAACATGTCAATCAATCCCAGTTAGAGTGTCGAAATATGGTAGCCGATCCTAATTAGTATGTCGGAACGTGGCAATCCAATCCAAGTTGGAGTGCTGGAAGGAGGAAGCCGATCCCAATCACACATCACAATAACATATTAAGATCATATATTCAAGTCATGATTTCATCATATCAATATACACATATCTCTTTTCAACATCTAAGACCATTGTTGCAACATGCATACATATACAAGTATCACAACAAAGCAAAACAAGTATACATCACACCATCACAGAATCACTGACATCACCTAGCCACATACTTAATTACATATGGGTTCACTCGATTTAACCTTTTGGAATTACACAAGTCCAATGTTAGTTCTTCATCACATAGTCAGTTTCTAGTTTTCCTTACCCCCACTACAACTCCTTGTCACCATTATACCATAACCTAACAAGAAACTCATTCAAGAACACAAAAACAAAACCTCGACTTATTACCGTCTCAACACAACACTAACCCCATAAATATTGAATTATAGCAACTTTCCACAGAATTTACTCAGTGTATGAAAGTCTAAACATACCTCATAATGTTAAATTGATATATTACATGGTAAGCATGAATTTATAACTACTCAACACAAAAACCTAACCTACCTGGGCGCCAAGCACTTTGCACAGAGTTTTGATTTCGATTCTAACTTCTCTGGATTCGCTACAGTTAATTTGGCCAAGATTTCTCAAGCTTCCTCCATCCCCATGCTAGAAAGCTCCCTCTCCTTCTTTTCCTAACTTGAAATAACTTTTCTAGGGTTTCTAGGGTAATTTATGACCTATTAGATTATTTTAGAAACGTGGAAAATAAGAATTTCTTGTAATTAAGGTTCTACCTTGTTGATCCCCCTGCAGCGGAGTAACATGATGGTGCAGTTCCACCGCACTCGCTGTAGCGGGACAGAGTCCAAATTTTTTTGTTAAATATGATCTTCTCAATTAACGACGGTTCAGGTCATTACACTTAATCCCCGTTTTTAGGCCCATCTCAGATTTTGGGGCGTATTGGTAAGGTTGCATATGAGCTTGATTTGCCAAATGAGTTGGTATCGGTGTATCCTTTTTTCCATGTCTCCATGTTGAAGAGATTTGGAGCTTCAATAAGTGGACCTATTCTCAAGGGATTCAACTCAATTTCTTGGCTAAATCTTCCTTAAGATATGATTTCTTTCACTCTTGGGATTCCTTTCCCTAAGAGGTCCCTCCAAAGATGTTTTCAAAATCCCCCAAATCTAGGGGTTTTCTCGACAGATGGGTCTTTTATGAAAAATGAAATTAAGAATAAATTATGTTTACTTAAGGTTGTTTAGGTGTATAATTATGTATAATTGTTGTTGTTCACTTGGAATTCCCTTGGACCCATGTTCTTCCCCAATTTAATAAATCTTGGATTTGATATGATGAATTGATTGGAGATGATGAATATATCCATTGGCTATGTTGATGTTAGTTATGTTGTTGCTTCATGAATTACCTTATGTTATGTGTTGGTTATGTATTGTTGGGTGATTGAAGCATGAAGTCCCATGAAGGGTAAGAAGGAATGAATGTTGGTTCTTCCTGGTACTCAAGTATGAAAAGTGAATTACTTAGATAGTAATGATGCTATATCTAATGTGTTATTGTGTTGATGACAGGTCCCCTCATCCTTAACCCTATACACTTGAATTAACTATGAAGTATGTAAGTATGATATGGTATGATTATTATATGATTGAAAGGTAGTTTTCATGATTATAATGTATTTCAAAGTAAAAGGTTTACTCACTTGCTAGGGTTTCTAAAGTGAAAGAATTGTTCTCACTTATGAACCTCCATGAGCTATTATATATGATAAGATGTTTACATAAGAGTCTAGTAAAGGCTAGTCTGAACTTATGGGATGACTAAAGATGATTATCAAAGGGAGTAAATTCTTACCACCGAACAGGCATGTAATTGACATGGGGGTTTCAAGTTGGGTAAGTCCGTCTCTTTACATGGGCTTCCTCATGTTTAGCAAGTCCGAATTCTCAATATATGGGTTATCTCATGAGATGGAAAACCCCACGTTTATCAAGTTAGGGTTTCTATGAACAATTTCTTTGACCCTTAACTATGTGCCCGCAAAGGACTCTAACTTAGTGGATCCACCTAGATACCTATGTATGATAGGTTACACCTTAGGCAAGTGTTAACCCTCTCTTTTCCGTATGGGAGTAGAACACTGGATTCCATATACCTCTCATGGTCTCATGTCGGATATTTCCACCTCTTTCCTTAATGTAAAAGTAAATGAATGAATGAAATGTATGAACTATCACTAGGTCTTTCTTAAGGGGTTCTACATGGTGTAAGGGAGGGTATGAGACTTCTCTTACGCATTGCATTTGTGGGATTCTAAGAGTGGTCGTAGTGATGTTAACCTATGATTATGTTGCTTATTATTCGCGTATAATAGCTATGTATGATCTTCATAGTATGACAAGATATGACGGAATGTGATATTATGAATGTATGTGTGAAGTGGGTTGCTTAATGTGATACTTAGCTTGAGATAGGATTATGAGATTTTATTCTTTGCGTTGCACAAGTATTGCTTGGGTTGTCTCCATGTTAGGATGATATCATGTTGGGTTGGCTCATGATGCTTACATTATGTGCATATTGGATTTACTTGGTAAAAAACATGTTTTGATTAAAATGTCCTCTTATACACGCATTGATGATTTTTTATGCATAGAAGTCATACTTAGTACGTGTGATGTACTAACCCATATTTTGTAAGGATTTTGTATCATTAGCAGAACTACAATCAGTAGTTACTTCATCAATCACTACCATACTCTCTTTCATTAACAAAGGACAATAATGTCGTAATCCCCTCACATGACCTTCTATTTCATATTATTTTTCAGTTGGGACATATACAATTAATTGTTGCACACCCATATATCTTAATTTATCTTTATATTCATTAGTAATATCTAACAAATATAAGACATCAGAATCATAACCTTTTTATTTCTGAACAACTTTTCTCTCGTAAAGCAATTTAGACTCGAATCCATTCTCCATCATAGTGAAAATACCAGAACAATCAGAACCATTTTAGGTAACTAGTCACACCAAACAACATTAACAACTCCAAACCTAAACCAATTTACAAAAGCAATAATGAGACAGGAATATTAACTAAACATAAACTAAGAAAAGGTAGGGTAAATGAAGTAAATAAAAAGGCACACAAAGACAACAAACAAATTAAAAACTATAACATTTCAACAAACAAACTGTGGACCACATTCAATCAATAATGAATAAAATATTGGGCCCACAAATCAACCCATAGTCAATAACATCTCCAAAACCTAAACCACCTCCTCCAAAATCATACAATACCTTAAACCTTATCCACAAATCCTTAGTTGTAAAAAAGCAAACAAATAGCTAAAAAAATTGTATAAAATCTTCAGAAAAGGGCCTAAAATACCCTTAAAGTATTGGAAATGGTATAAAATTACCCTCCATCCATCTATTGCTCTAAAATACCCTCCCCACCCACCTAGTGGGTCCAAAATACCTTTGTCATCCACCTTTTGGTTCAAAATTAACCACTTATTTAATGGTTTTATATTTAAATTATTTAAATATTTTTTTAAATACGTGGCACTCAACTATTTGTTATAATTTAACTTATTAGTATAATTTATAAATCAATTCACTACCCACTCATTACTAATTAAACCCCTCTAAATTAATAAACCCGTTACATTATTAATGCAACAACAAAAAAGCTACTGCCAATTGAGTGTTTTTTAAAAAATTGAGACGAAAATATCTATAGAAGTAAATTATCATACATTCAAGTGTCTAAATAAAAATTACCGATAAACTTAAAAGTCTGGCTATGTTCGTCTTAATTATTTTTACGTCTCAATTATGTTGATGTTACTTCATAGGTAACTTTTTTTCAAAATAATATATTAAAGGTTTTAAAACAAATCATAAATATTATAAAATTATATTTGAAAAAAGTACATGAAGTAATTCGGGATGTGTTTGTTTTACCTTTAATCATAAATTTCGAATTACAATATTGAAAGAGAATCCTATGAAAGTATCCTCCTAAATAACGCGGCCTCAACCTAAAATAAGTTGGGGCTTCGATTCAGACCGAATATTTTGAAGTCATTTTCACGAATCTATAATTTCACGTTGTGTTGTAGTGTTTATGACGATTTTTGATATCATTATTGGCTTTATTAATTGGGTGGGGTTTAGTTTAGTTAGTAAAGAGTGGGTAGTGGGTTGGTTTATAAATTATATAATAAATTAAAATTATAATCAAATGTTTGAACGTCCAAGTATTTTAAAAAATTATTTAAAAGAGTTTAATTTTTAATTTTGAACCCAAAGGTGGATGACAAGGGTATTTTGGAGCCAATAGGTGGATGAAAAGGGCATTTTGGACTAACATGTGGATGAAGGGTAATTTTGTACCATTTTCAATACTTCAATAGTATTTTAGGCGCTTTTGTGTAAAATCTTAACCTACAAACCCTAAATCGAAATCAACAACTAAATTGTAAACAGTTTTATTTGTAAAGAGGCAAATCAATGACTCAGTATTCCACAAACCCTAACTCGTAAATCAACAACTAAACTAACAAATCGTAAAATTTTATCGGTAAAAAGGCAGAACAATAACTTGAAAAGAAAAACTTAACTGAAAATGAGAAAATTATAATAAAAAGAACTTAATAAATAAAACCTTTAACCACCATATCCGAACTCATAAATCAACAACTAATTAAGAGATTGTAAAAAATAACTCAAAATTTTTTATAATACCCTAACCTACAAACTCTAACTCGTAAATCGACAACTAAACTTTATAGAAAGACAATAAATAGAGAAGATTGGTTAATTTTGATACGTTAACAACTTCTAGTAGAAATTCTGATGGAGAAAAGAGCTATAAAAATTCCCGATTTCAATGTTCTTCGACTTAGGTTAGGTTCGTGAGTTTATCTTTTGAGAGAGAAAATGAGTAAATGGGAATGAGTTATATATTAGAGGGATCGGGCATTGAGTTTAAAATGGGGAATGAGTTATTTTTATATATTCAGATTAATTTGAGTGGATTTGGAGATTTCCATCAACATAGAGGCACAACTAATGAAATTAATAACGACAGAGATAAGAATAATTTCATTTTAATGGTAAGAACATAGTCAATTAATAAATCAAACTTGAGAGGTAATTTTAATCCTTTTTTCTAGAATAATTGATGAATAATGAAGTAGAGGTTACAAAAGTTATTAACCACGAATAACTACATTCTACCACAAACGATGAGAATAAAAAGACAAAAATATAACGTCCACCAATATGATACATAATGTGACATTGGTATATTTTTATTTATGTTAAGATATCACACTTACAAATAATTTAAATGATGCATAAATGAACAGTGTACTTAAAAATGAGAACACCAATATATATGCGCCCTAAATGAATTCTAGTTTTGCAAATATTGCATATTCGGTTGAATTCACATTCAAATTTCAGTTGACTTCTTTCATTGCAATTTAAGGTAAATTAGATTAGGTCACTTTAATATTTTAATTTGGACAACATAAATACAAAGTATTTTAAATTATATTAATATACTAAAAATCATAAAATAGTAATTAAAATTTGAAGAAATATATCAAAATGATGGAGTATCACGTTTTACTTAAGCTAGTTATAATTTTTTTTTATTTTAAAATATGGTTAATAAGGCAAAAGGAAGAGAGTGGTAGCTTTTATGTGACATTGACTGTTTGAAAAGGTTAGAGGCCGTACTTTTTGACTAAAAGAAAGAAAAACAATTTATGGACCACAACTACGATCGATCATCCAGTACATCCTAATTCCTATTCTCTGATAACACTAATGTTTGCACTGCCATGCACCATGCTAACGTCTTTTCAGATACAACTTTTCCTACTTTAATTAATTTTTATGTCATTTCTCTATAATAAAATAATACAAAATATAATATATTAATAACAAAAGTATTGATAGGTGAACACACTTGAAGTGAATTATTAATTTCATTCATAAGTTATTAAAAATTTTGAAAACACATTTTTACTTAATTGACTGGCTTAATTTAAATATACCGTGATCTTGTCATATAAATGAAATGCATTTCTAAATTTTCATCAACTTTAGGAGTATTTTCAAATCTGTTTTTGATTTTTTTTTATTAAGAGTCTTACGCTTTTACAAAAAATTGAGAGAGTCAAAAACCTAAATAAGCCATGAAACAACAAAAATGATCAAATAAGCCACTATTTTAAGAAGTAACTAAAATAGGCTTAGTGGAAGAAAAAACTCCATTTTATTCAATATTCTAAACGTTTTCTGTTAGTCTCATAACATATATATTTTAATATATAACAGGAATTATTTATTACACTTTACAATGTGTAAGTTTTTCTTGCACTTTGTAAAGTGAAACTTTTTCTTACACTTTATAAAGTGAAGAAAAAATTATGTTTACAAAGAGAAATATAGATTTAACATAGGTTTCGACCGATAAAGCAGAACGTTGTAGTCATTTGAAACCCTCCAAAAGTCGGTCAACAATTCGTCATTTTAAATAATCCACTCTCCAAAATTTACTTATTCTTGTGATAAAAAAAAGATGTACGACTATACTCAAATTATAGTCAGTACTATTCATACACATTCTTTTATAAATTGATGAAAGAAATTTATGATATCGGACATTAATTGAATATTTAGCATTGTGTTTGGGAGGACAATTATAATAAACAATATTTTTTTCATGTATAATTTCGTCATCCCAATAAATCAAAAACTCTAACTTTTGGGATAATAGACAATTTTTTTGTGATTGAAATGAAGAAAAATAGAAGATTAAAGATGTTGAAGGTGGTGATATGTTCGTAGAGTCTAGAGGGGTTTTCACAATAAACAAATAAAAACACTTAATTTAATATTTTTTTTTCCTTTTTTTGATATGTCAAATCAATATAATTGTATGACAAACACTGCAAAAGCTTCATAAAACTTCAAAACGTGAAAATATCTCTTTGTAAAATACAATTTTTTTCTTCCAATAAGAAAAATTTCCACTTTGTTACGTAAAAGAAAAAGTTTCACATTACAAAGTATAAGAAAAACTTGCACTTTATAAAGTATAATAAATAGTTTCGTTATATATTAAAATATACACCGTATTATACTAATGAAAATGTTTAGTTTATTAGATAAAGTTCACTTTTTTTCCCACTAATCTTGTTTTAGTAACTTCCCAAAATAGTGGCTTATTTTGGTCATTTTTATCTTTTTGTGGCTTATTTAGGTTCCGAACTCAACTTCAAATTACTTGTTATGTCATGTGGCTGTTGACACCCATTTTGATACCCAACCCATTTTTCCTTTCCAACCCACTAAACTTAACTCCTTTCAACCCAACACTGTCAAGCCCACTCCCAAATTTCGGACAATTAATTAATTCCAGCCCACCTTAATTAAATCCAGCCCAATCCACTCAACTTAAACCCTCAACCCGCCCAATCCGTTAACCCGACCAGACCCACTTTTCCCTTTCCCCTTCTTCCTCTTCACACGACCCAACCGCCTCCCCCACCTACGCCATTGCCAGAAAAACACGACAAACCCCAGAAAATGCGAAAAGAAAAAAAAAGCCAGCAGAACCCAAAATGGAAATCCCTTCACGCCCCGCGTCTCCCTCACGCTCTCTCACTTCCTCTCCTCCTCTCCTCGCGTCTCTCCCACGCGAGCTCCTCCTCTCGACAGCGCTACCCAGTACAGAACACCCACGCCATCTCCAGAAAAACGCAGAAGCTGCGTACGAAAAGCAGCCCCAGTCGCGTTTCTCGTCTCCCCACGCGACTTCTCTCTCCACCAACGTCTCCTTCTTCAACCCATCGCAGCAGATCTGCTTTCGGCTGTGGCAGACCTGCGTTTTCGTCCTTGGGGGGCTCGAGATCAATCCACGTCTCGCCTCAAGGACGATTGGAGCGATCCTAGCCATTCCTCTCCCTTTTTCCATTTTCGCAAAGGGCGAAATCTTCAGAAAAGGATGTTGCACCATTAATGGAAGAAATTCAAATTTTGAATTCAAAGGGGGCCTAGTAACATTCCCGCCCTCCCTCTTCCGAAGACCCTAATATCCCCCTATATAAACCCCTTTCGTCCTCAAGAAAGGGGTTAGAAAAATTTGGTTGGATTTTTCGGAAAATTAGAGATTTTTGGTTGAAAAGCTTTTGTTTGGAAATTTGGGGTGAGTTTTATCAGAAAGGATTGAAGATTTCTGAAAAAGTATTCTGTTCGTCTTTCTTGTTTCGTTTCTGAGGGCGTAAGGAAGAGAGGAACTTTATACATTCACGAGAGAGAGGTTTCAAAGGGGTCGGCAAGTGGTTCAATTCACGACCCTAAACTTGATTCCGGTTCGAGCTTCTGTTTGCGGTGAGTGAGTCGTTAGACTCGAAGTCGTCCTCGTTCGTGCTTTCGAAGAGGTAATCTCTCGACCCTATACTATCTTCTCGTCTCCTTTCATCTCGAAATGGTCTCCTTTGTCGATTATTGCTTTGTGAGCTGCTGTTGATTCTATCTGTTATGAACGTTATTGTGACTTGTTGGGTTTGTTCTGGTTCGTTACTGTGTTTTATGGCTGTTAAAGGAGCTTACTCTGCTCTCTGAACTTGCTACTTCACTTATATGGGAGTTTTTATGTATCGAACATGTTCATTCGGTCTTCTATAGTGCGTAATCAGCTTGCTCTATAATTTTTCTTATTTCTTTTGAAGTTTATTATGACAGTAAGGGGACTTTTTGTTGTGTCGTTTTTTTTTTTTGTGAGTTATTGGTGTTGGTTTGACATTGTTTTGACATGTGGTTGATGCCCTTAATCATTTGTCATGAGTTCCCCTGCTTTGGACATGGCTTCTGTTGCTCATTCATCGTTTAAGTCGTGATTTATGAAAGCATGACTGATGTAATATGAGTTAAGTTTGCTTTGTCGGAATACATATATATGCATATTTTCATTTTTTTTCTTTTCTCCTCTCCTTTTCCTCTTCTTCTCTTTCCTTTTAGTCGTTCGGCTAGCGATGGCATAGCCTCTTCGTTGCTGGGTTCCAATGCTGAATTTGTTTTCGAAGTCGCTTCTGATATAAAGGTTGTTTATGTCTTACTCGTTTCCTCCCTCCCCTCAAGATGATAATATAAAGTTGAGCATGCTAAGTTAGTATGTTATCTCCTTCATTGTTTGGAATCCATCGTCGATTGAGAATATTGTGTTGTATAGTTGTCGTTTTCTACTTTGAGTCTGCTGCGTTTTGCTCAATCTAACTTACTCTTCTCAAATCTATTGGGTTTATCCTAAATATAAGCATCTCCATCAAATTGAACATATTCACGTTCCAGGAAGTTATAGAAAGTATTGTCATTGCATTAACACCATTTAATCATTATCATTTCGTTGTTAATTAATTCTACTAGTTTTCTTTAGCTTAAAGTCTATTTATTTATCCTTTTTCTTTTCAATTTGATATCTAGTTAATTGTTTGCTTTTAGTGTTATTGTTGTTACGTATTGTGTGTTTTATTTCATCATTATTGTTATCATTAGATTTTTCCATTTGTGATATTGCTGGTCTAACAACGTTTAATATGATGTGTTAGTTGAAGTTCAAAAAGAATGGAATACAAGTTTTGTTGGGTTCTGCTTTCTTATGAAATCTGATTGGCACTTAGTTAGAAAAGTCCTTGTTTTGTACTTGAGGGATTTATTTCATCCTAGTTATTGGTTAAGATGTCAATTTCTCATTTAACTTGTTTTTGTGGCATGTGAAAAATTCCATTTCGAGTCCATTTGGGACTCCGCTTTCATCCATGCATTAGGGAGAGCCATAAAAGCTCGGTAATTCTTTTCCATCGAGTCAAGGCAAACATGCAAGAATCAAAGTGCCATGAAGATTGAAGAAACTTGAAGAAAAGGATTAGAGAATTTCTTTATTTTATATTTTGTATTTTCTATTTGTAATGGGCATAAGCCCTTGTTGCTTTATTTTTTCGTATATTACTTTTGTATGCTTAGATAGGACAGGTAAAAATGGGTTAAAAACCCAAAAACAGGTGGGTCCAAAACTCGGTCAAGGCGAACAGAACCCGAGTTTGGACCCAAATCTCTCTCTCTCTCTCTCTCTCTCTCTCTCTCTCTTTCTCTTTCTCTTTGTTTCGTTTTGCTACTTGTTTATATTTTGCTTTGAATGCCCTTTTAGTCTAGTGTTAGAATAACTCCAAACCCCATCAAACACCCTTTTTGCTTTATCAAACTCAAAACTAGAATTAAACTTTAAAGATGTTTAAATTTGAAAGTTGCTAAGAATCAAGGTTTAAAAGGTTTAGTTTTAACAAAGTCTTAAAACAACAGTATTTCGCAAGTCATTTAAATTTAAAAGCTCCGACCTTAAATGAAGATTTGCAAGATAAATAATAGCATGTCAAAAACTTGTAATACTTGTCTAGATAAGAATTTAAGTTAAGCTTCGTAAAGATTCACAATTGCAAGATAAACTAAATGTTTCAAACTTGATAAATCGCCTAAGCAGGTCTTTAATAAGTTATGTTTCAAAATTCGCAAAAGTTAAAACAAAATAGTCAAATAGTTAATCGCCGGAAAACCGTAAGTTAGCGGAGTGTCTTAGGTGCCTTACACCTTCCTAAGACACTAATAAGAATCCCGAACCCCCCCTAAATCATTTTCAAAACGATTTTTTCTGTTTAAGTTGTTTTGGAAACAAGTTTTCTTAAAAAATTAAGTGGCGACTCCTAAAAGTCAAAAATATCTTAAAATAAAACAAAATCTTTTCAAAAATCATCTTTTTCGATAAAACAGTGGCAGGATTCAATCAAGAGTGCATGTAAGTTTAGTTGATCAAGTAGAGGATTGTTTTTAAGGTTGTCTATAGTTTTGGAATGAAACTAACAATTTACGATTAATTTATGATTTTTTAATACTTCTTTCTATTAGTAATGTTGACATTAGTAATGTTTGTACCAATTATACTAACAAATTAGTTATGATGATTTGATTTCTTATCAATATTTGATTTTTTATATTAAAAAAAGTAAGTACATTGCATTATTTTGTTTAAAAGAAAAGATTGATTTATAAAAATATCTTCCACGAATATAATTAGAAGCGTGTGGAAATATTTTAAGATATAAAATGTGTTTATAATTATGCTAATGCATGCTTTAAAACCTTTCGCATTGTTATATCGAAAATTTACATGTATTTAATGTTAGTGAAACTTACTAGATAAAAAAAAAATACCATAATTACATTGAAAATGAAAAAATGAAAAAATTAATCTCTTCAAGGATGAGGCCCGGAATATCTCGCTCTCTTACGGAGATTCAAGTCCACTGCAGCAAAGTTTTCCCCGGTCAACAGTAGTACTCTTTGACTGTTCCCCTCCATGACTACAACAACCTTCACAAAGTATAAGTCACCAACTCTGGACAGAGTGAGTCCAAAGCTCCACAAACAAAGAACCTCCATTCAAGTAATAAGAACTCCTTTAGACTAACACTTTCACTTTATGTTTTTCTCGTGTGTATTGTGGGTGCCAAACCAAATGAAGGAATACACTATTTATTCTACAAGAGTCTTCCGAGCAATGAATAGGAAGATAATGGAAGGTAGTCAAATAGGAAGATAAAGGCTCTTAGGAAGTTTCATATGTACATAGGTACAAAATTAGGGAGTTACATAGGTACAAAGAGTAAATGGGAAAAATTAGAATGAAAGTAAAGTGATGGATAACCAATAATAATGAATCGATTGGAAAAGTTTTACATTCTAATGTTGTATTTGAATGTTTTATCTCCATGAATTAGCCAATAAAGCCAAAAGTAATGGCATTACATGGCTACAAGTCAAAGGATGAAAAGCATAATTAAATGGTAGTTTAAACACAAAAGTCTAAAATGGTCATTCTTCTAACTCAAAATAAAGCAATTTAATATGGTAACTATTAATATTAAAAGCTAATAACCAACAATCCCGATTCATTTTAATTTAGATAAGATAAGGTATATCTGTTGAATGAAGACTATTATGCTAATTGAAGGTGTGATATGCCATTGAAACATCTATAGTGAAAAAAGTAACTTTACTCTAGGGCCGTAGTGGTCCTCCGGACTTGAACTATGACTGCTAGGGAAATAAATATTCGAATGCTTACAATAATATCAAGTGTTGACATGAGCTTTAACAGCCAACACGTTATGGTCAGGGGTGCTATCCAATTTCATGAGGCATTTGAGAATAAGCCTCATCTCATAGGAAGCGACTACTTTCACACATCAACATAGGGAATCTGTCAGAGTGGCTATGTAAGATTAACACGCCACCCTACGGGGCTATAGATATCATTAAAGAGTTTATCAACTCAACATTCACAAACTAACAGGAACAATGCACTCACATCATAGGAGGAAAAAATAGTGCATTTTTCCACAACAATCTCATATGATTAGATTTTCCTTTGAACCTGTATTATAGGATCTCTATTTCCCAGGTTGGGTTTCCTCATAGGTGACTCAAGGATTTGTAGGCTTCAATCTCACCCCCCGATGTGCTCTAGACCTTTTCTTCTTGTTAAGGCCTTCATAAGAGGATCTGCAAGATTTATACAAGTGACCATAATCAACAGTAAATGGTACAATTTGTCAAACGATATTATATTATTGTGTTTCCTCCTTAGAGTATGGATTAGCGTTTTAATAACATGTTTTGAACTCTACCAATTGAAGCGTGCTATCCCAATTTGAATTAAAATAGGAGGAATTGATTTTTTAAAATAAGGAATTTGAAAAAATGAATCTCTTAACCAATTTGGGCTTCCTCACTAGTGAAGTCTCAACCAATTAGTTCAGCATCCATGGTAGAGTTACGTAACTATAGTGTGCTTTTTTAATCTTCCAACAGATAGCACCACAACCTAAAGTAAAGACATACCAGTGGTAGACACAGGAATCAACTGACAAAATTGTTCCAATCTGCATAACAAAAGCCTTAAGTACAATAGGAATTGGTTCAAAGAACAAACAGAATTATGTTCCAATCAAAATTATCTCATAACTCTGTAAAGCATGCCAATGTTCTTACCGATTGCTTGTAAACCCACCCTGTCAAGTATCCTACTGCATATATGTTAATATCAAGCCTCTGTGCAAACAGTCACATATGACTCAAAACTTCCGATTAAATAGAATAATTACTTTTGATTATCTACATTCATTTCACTTTCAAACAGAAATAAGTGCAACTTGAATCAAAAGGAGAAAGTGGGAGAAAGTAGAGTAGCACATGCTTGCATCATGAAAGTTATATTTTTAAAAATTTTCTAACAGAATGTGGACTGGCAAGGAAAATCTCTCACATATCTTGTTATCTTTATTCCAAGGAATAAATTTTCATCACCAAGATCTTTCATATCAAAAATGGCTTCTAAGCAGCATTTTTGCTTCATCAATACATTAGAGCCAAAGATCAACAAATCACTCAACATAAGGTCAAATGATTCACATGGAATTATTCCTAGACTGATGACATATATATACTTATCACACTCTTTGTTTTAAAACATTTTCAAATCATGAAGGAATATAAAACTTTTCCTGTATTGATTGGTGACCTGTTTTCAAAGTCATTATAGAATTTAGTAAGTGTACATACTTTGCTTTCTTGGCTGCTTCACAAAACACTAGGGCTTGACCCTTCATAAATTTCTCATTTAGGTTCTCCATTTGAAAAGCAGTTTTGACATCCATTGATGAATTTACAAATATAAAATTGAAAGGTCATAATCAACTAAAAAGTCTAAGAATGAATTCTTTTTACGGAGAAAAAGTATCAAAAAATTCCTAGGCGTTCTGTGTTTAAAAACCTTTTGCCAATAGCCTAGCTTTGTTTATCAATAAGATTTATCCAGTTTCAACTTTTTTCTTGAGACCCATTTGACACCAATTGTTTACAACCTGGTGGTAAATCAACTAACTTCCAAGTTTTATTAGAAAGGAGGATTCCATTTCTCAGGTTACAGCCTCTTTCCAAAAAAAATAGAATCGTGTGCAGGAATATGCCTTCTTGCAAGTTAGAGGCGTCATTTCAATATTAACACATAAAATCAGGACAAATTTTTTTTTCTACTCTATCTCTTTTACTTTTCTTACTCAAAATCACCAACTCTTCTTTTTTCAAGTTGAAAGTAGAAGAATAGGTCAGTGGCAAAATATTTTGTTAAATCCTTTGACACCCTACGATTTTATTATCAACACAAAAATTTCGTTCATGAAAAAATAGCAATCACCAGATTCTATGCAATATTATCTTCAAGATTAAAAAATCTATAGGTTGTACTATTTGAGCATAACCAAGAAAAAAACACAAGTAGTAGTAATTTCTTACCTAACTTGTAATCTGGGGATCGATTGCCCACAAAGGTAGACACCCTAAACTCTTAGATATCCCCAACTGGCTTGTAAACTTTCCACATGCAAAGGTGTCAATTGAAACTTGTATGAGGCACACGATTCCAAAACATAACAAGAAGTTATAGATAGCTTCACCACAAAAATTTAAAGAGTGCATGTGACTCAATAAGCATGGCATTAGTCAATTCAACCAAAGTTCTATTTTTCCTTTCTGCTACTCCATTAGACGAATGAGATTAAGGAGGAGTAGTTGCATGATATTATCAAGGATATAACAAAAATACATTAAACTATTTTATTCATATCACGATCTAGCACCTAATTCTTTTTATTTTTCTTTCCAATGATTTTCACCTCATGAGATAAGTTTTGAAATTTTCAAAAGAATCACTTTTATTTTTTTTATCAAGTAAAAACTATTGTAAACTAAGAAAATCATCATTGAAAGTGATAAAACTTATCTATTATCTCCCACCATTTAGAATTCCACCAAGTCACAAATTCAGTATGAACTAATTCTAACAAATCAGTTTTTCTTTCAACTTGAAATATGAGGCTTTAGTATCTTGACTTACTACCAAGCCTCACACTTTTCAAAATCCTTTTTAACCATTGGGATTAATCATAAATACTCATCGATTCAACATAACGATCATTTAAATAGACACAACGAGCATGCCAAAATAGTAGAAGCAAGCATACAAACAGAAGTGAAGTTGGATTCATTTCACATTCCAACTTAAACATCTCATCACATGCATACCCCTTCCACACACACAATACCTTTCTTAACTATACATATTGGATCCAGATAAATAATCTGTTAAAGCCTGCTTATAAGAATAAAACTAGGACTTCACATTTTTTCTCAAGAAAGAGTATAAAGTACATCTTCAATGTTAAATATACTTCCAGAAGTAAAACAAAATTCAACATCTACCTTTCCAAGCATTGAGTAGGGTAGGCATCACCAACATGAGGTTTTGGGTTCTCAAAATGAGTATATTTTTTACCGTTTTGTCATAACAGACAGTTGCGGTTTGCATCATAATGAGTCCACCACCATCAACATTCTCAACCATGTTTATCGGTATCCTCCACAAAAGGTTCTTCGGTAACGTTTTCCTGAGGGTTGGACCAGTTTTCGGATCTGCAAATCAAGCATATGAGTACCACTCTTGCCACAAACAAAGCATTGGTCCCTTTTTTTGAACTGGTGATTTTGTGCTTGGTGATTTTCACAATTATTTCTTGGTGAGGTCTACCAATTTTTCTTGATTTTTTTTTCTTAGACTTAAAGACGTTTTTTGTGAGTTTGGGAGTAGTAGATTATCAAGTAATTAAAGTTACCTTCGATGTGATGTTGTTCTCTTCTGTTGTAAAAAGTGACATCTTGTCCCCCTTACTTTCTTCCATGCGGATTTCATTTCAGGTTTCACAAGAAGAGGTTTCCTTTTGGTTTGTGAGAATGTTTTCTGAAATTCCTTCAAGAAGGTGGAAGTTTATCCCACTATGACCACAAAACAATAAGGTTATCTCAAATTTTTAACTCTTAGGATCTAAGTTCTCCAACAGTCATGATGATCTGAGCTTGTCTACAAATAATTTGTTGTCCACCATTTGAAAACGAAAAAATCTACTAGCTGCATATTTTTTCGCTCTAGCCTCTTTGGTATCATATTTACTCAACAATGTCTTTCAAATTTTTTTGCACTAGAGTAAGTTCTATCATAATAATCATAAGAATTATCAGATAGACAATTAACAAGATAATACCGACACTTATAGGAATCACCATCGTACTTTTCCACTTTCTCTAGATGAGAAATAGTTTATCATCATTCATAGTGGTGATGTCTTCTTTATTTGTATTCTTCTCGGTTAATACATAAGAAACATTGAGAAGACTTAAGTAGAAAAGTACTTTACTCTTCCATCTCTTGAAATGATTACCATTGAACCGAAATGGCTTGTTAAGATCTCCCATCTTAACATCCGCGGTTTTTTAAATTGTAGCCATATTGAATCTCCTTAAAATTGTTAGTGAAAAACTTACTAGATAACAAACAATACAAGATTACAATTGAAAATAAAAAATGAAGAAAATAAATCTCTTCAAGGCTGAGGTGCATATATCTCGCGCTCTTTAAAGAGATTCAAGCCCACTACAGCAAATGTTTTCACCAGTCCAGCAGTAGTCCTCTTTGACTTGTCCCCTCCAGGATACAACAACCTTCACAAAGTATAACTCAACAACTCTGGACAAGAGTTGAGCCCAAAGCTCCACAAAAAAGAACACCTCCCTTCAACTAATAAGAACTCTCTTTTAGACTAACACTTTCACTTTATGTTTTTTCTCTTGTGTGTTTTGTGTGCCAAACCAAATGAAGACCACCACTATTTATACTACAACAAGTCTTCCTAGCAATGAATAGGAAGATAATGGGGGTAGTAAATAGTGAAAATAACGACCTTAGGAGTTTCATAAGTTACATAGGTTACAAATAGGAGTTACATATGTTACAAAGAGTAATGAAAAAATTAAGAATGAAATAAAGTGATGGATAACCAGTACTAGTGGATGATGTAGAATCTATCCATTCCAATTTTTATTGAATGTTTTTATCTCACAATGAATTAAGCCAATAAAGCCAAAAGTAATGGCATTACATGGCTACCAAGTCAAAGATAAATAGCATGATTAAATTGATAGTTTAAAACACAAATGTCTACCAATGGTTATTCTTATAACTCCAAAATAAAGCAATTTAATATGTTAAATATTAATATTAAAATTTTAATAATCTAACATTAATTATACAGACTTTCATATCAAATAGGGATATACTTAGAGTGAAAAACGTATCAACTAAAGTATTAGTAATACATAAAATTAATATATGCATTATGTTTTTTTAATACTCTACCTAATAATAACTCTTTTTGCTTGTTTTAAATATTACAAGATTGAAAATAAATGAAGCAAAGTGTGTTTTATTATCTCTCTCTCTCTCTATGGCTCTGTTAACTCATTGAATCTATCCATCTTGTCTCCCATTTCCTGATTCACCCTGGTAAGTCCAGCTTATTGGTCCTGACTCACTAACTTATTTCCCTATTTCATTTGCCCCAGAGTACAAACCTTTGGGTACTCAATTGAACTAGCTCTAATATCTACTTTACATAATAAATTTTCTTCTTATTATTATTTTTGTATATATAAAAAGGACTATTGATGAGGAGCCAGTCATAAGACGTAGCTACTACTAAGCTATTACTCTCTCCAGGCTATACATGAAACATGCATGGCAATTGATTCATGCCAGAGACGTATGATATTGTATGGATCATGGATGACACTTGGTGTAATTGGTTTATCAAATTTCTTCTAACACTCATATTATTTTTTTTAAAAAAATTCTAGATAAGCATCAAACTTTTTTTAAGAAAAAATAATAAAATTTGTGCTTTTATATTGTAATTACACCTTCTCTTGGAAGCTCTAAATTCTTAAGGGGACGTTTGATAGGACTAGGGGAGGACCTATGTTAATGAACTATCAAGTTAAATTACATTCTATGTATCAAGTTTATGAAATTTACCAAGAGAAAGATCTCGAGAAAACTAAGGGCCCGTTTGGCCATGCGATATGGTATCATGATATAAAATCATAATATGAAATTATGAGACGAAATTGAAGTTTTGTTTGGACATTTGATATAAAATTTTCGTATTGTATATTTTCTCATAAACATAAAAATTTCATAAGTTCTAAAACTATTAAAATAGCAGCAATTGTTTATTCAATATCATCAAATACATAAAATAATTATAAAATCGTATAATAAATTATTATAGATTTATTTGTTCCCCACTTAAGTAATTGTTTCATCAATATATTTGAGTAAAAATGGAACACCTTTCACGGTCTCTTCAAGATTTTACTACAAAAGGAACCTCAATTACCAACCAAAAAAATTGATGGTGAATTGATCAAATGGATTGCCAAATTGAGTTATCAATCAAATGTCAACTTATATTAATCCGTTGCTATAAAGCTCGTCGGTAAATATTACCAACTGATTTTAATTTGTTGGTAAACTTACCAACCAAAAATCAGTTGGTAAACACCCAAAGATGTTGTTACAAAATTTTAAAATATGGCCCTGAAATTTCCGTTGGTAAATTTATCAACTAATTTTTGGTTAGTATATCGTTAGTACCTTTACTAATGAATTGAAATGGAGTTAGTAAATTTTTTCTTCATTTTTTGATTCATACATTGGTAATTGGTTGGTAATTTTAGTAATAAAAAATTTGTGTTGATAATTTACCAATAAATTTTAAATACTCTTTTTTATTTTTCTTCATTCGGCGTTCAGTACCCATATTGGAGCCTGACTAAATCTGAATTTACACCGAAAAGTTCCACATTAGGTGGTAAAACACTCCCTAACAACTATGATTATGTACCCAGTGGGAATCGAACCTAAGACCTCTTGGTTAATGATGTAGGAATACTTACCACTACATCATAACACTTGTTTGTAATAAATTTAAAATACTTTACTATGATTATTTATTTTTCTAATAGATTTACCAATTGATTGTTAGTTTATTGGTAATATACCATTCAAGTTCAATGTTAGCCTAATAATTGATTGACAATATGTTCAGAATATTATTAACTGAATAATTATTCAATAGTAAAATATTTATTAATTTATTGCATTTAAAAATCTAAGAACACGAATATAAATTTAAAAATATTAATCAATTTTATAAATCATATTTGAATGAAACAATGCAAAATCTATGATAACAAGTTAAATTAATTTCAATATGACACATATCATGATATCAAAAAATTTAATTTGAGCACGTTTACAAAAATATTGACCAAGTATAAATTTTGGCCAAAGTTAAAATGCATAGCAACACAAACTGAAAATGGAAGTCTCAAAACCTGAAACAACCATCTTGTTAGATATAAAAATGACCTTTCGAAGCTAATTGAACTGACATAATTTTCATTAGAGCACATCAACAAAAAATTCTAAGCAAAATCAAATTTTTGCCAAAAGTTAAAAGTTAAATCGCCTAATGGTACAAATTGAATATGAAAACCTCAAAATCCAAATCATCCATCCTATAAAGCAAAAAAATAACCTTCCATAGCTAACGGCGCTGACGAAAATCAAAGTTGAGCATGTTTCTTAAAATAATTGCCTTATTCAAATTTTAGCCAATAGTTAAAAGTTAAAATGCTTAACGACACAAACTGAAAATAAGTCTCAAATCCTGAACCAACCATCCTATGAGATCAAAACTGAATTTATATGGCTAACTGCGGTGACAAAATTTCAATTCGAGGGCGATTATCAAAAATATTGACTAAAGTGAAATTTTGGCCAAAACTTAAAAGCTAAAACCTAACGACATAAATTAAAAACGGAAGCCTCAAAATCCTAAATTTCTATCTTATTACATCAAAAATGATTTTTCGCGCCTAACTGTCTTTACGTTATCAAATATATTGACCAAAGTTAAATTTTTGCTAAAATTTATATGTTAAACACCTAACGACACACAGTAAAAAATAAAAGCCTCAAAACTCAAACCAACCATCCTACTAGATAAAAAATTACCTTTGAAGTTAATTACGCTAACTAAATTCTCATTTGAGCACATTCACAAAAATATTCACCAAAGTCAAAATTTGGCCTACACATAAAATTTAAAACACATAACGGCCCAAACAAAAATGAAAGCCACAAAACATGAATCAACCTTCTTGTTAGATAAAAAATGACCTTTCGAAGCTAACAACACTGACAGAGTTCTAATCTGAGCATGTTTATAAAAAATATTCAATAAAGTAAAGTTCTGATTAAAATTTAAAAGTTAAAACGCCTAATGACACAAATTAAATATGAAAGCCCAACACTAGAGACTGATTTACCAAAAAAATAAAACTTCAATTGGTATTCTATGTGACATTCAAAATTTAATATTCATTTGTGATTAATATAGAAAACACGCAACACTTGTAAACAAGTAAAGAACTAGATAAGAAGTATGGAGGAGAAAAGTAAAAAATAAGTAGGGACGCGGGGGAGGGTGGGGTAGGTTGGGGTTCGGGTGGGGGGGGGGGTGGGGGTAGGTGGTGGTGGTGGTTTTGGGGTTAGCGAGAAACTGAAGCAACGAAAAAATGAGAGGGAAAAAAGAAAGAAAGGAAGAGCCTGAAAGTCATTCAGACAAGCAAAGAATAAAATAAATAGTGCTTTAAAAGAGATCCAAACCCTTGACATTCAAATTGTAAGGGCGCGTCCTTTGCCAGCTGCACTATTTGAGGTATTGTTCATTGGGAAGTAGATATAATATATATTCAATTTGTTATAGTTTTTCACATATATATACAATGTTTTAATTGAGGTCACTGGGTGTCGGGCACCCCGCCCATAAAAATAGATCCTCTCGCTACCTCTATATATTGAGGATTACACCGATTTTAGCCAGCTAATATGGTAACCACATGACTCTGCCAACTAAACCAAAAGGTATCCACAACCAATTAAACTCCAAACTAATTTTAAAAGTAAGTATATTAAAACAAATTACAACAAACTCTAACATCTATAACTCAATACACCCCCTCAACTGAAAGGTGGAAGTCATCTAACACTTCGCTTTGTAAAAAGGAAGATGGGTTGATAGGCAACTGAAGGAAGTGGGTATGAATGTGAGTGTGCATATAGTTACATAGATGCTTAAAATCAATAAAGCTTGATTTTAATTTTTATCAATGAAATGACAATTAATATTTATATGTTTTGTACGCTCACAAAACACTAGATTCTCAGTTATTTTTATAGATGATTTGCTCTCTTTAAACACTGAGATTCCGTTGGCAACTAGGAAGTGTAATTCATCTAATAATACTGCCAAACATATTACTTATGCAACAAGAGCTTCCAAACTTATAATTCTACTTTAGCAAAACTTCTACTAATTGTTTGTTGATTCTTTGGCTTGTAGGAGATCAGAGAATCTCCAAGTTTAACCATGTACCCGATGATTGATATTCGCGTGTTAGGACATAAAGCTAAGTCCAAGTCACAATATCTAGCGAGTTCTATAACACATGTTCCTCTTTTAAGCAGTATTTCAAGTCCTGGAGATCTTTTAACATATCTCACAATCCTTTGTGAAACTTTCCAGTGTGAGACATTAGGATATTGCATGAATTGGCTCAAAACTTGTATAGTAATGCAAAAATCTAATGATTCTTATTGCAACAACTTATCAATCAATTTTTGGTATGTTTAGATATCTTCTAACTCTTAATCATTAGAATTACCAATGTGCTGATCAAATTCTACACTGGTCAACTTGTGATTGAACTCTAAAAAAGTTCTTCCAGTCTGTCTATCTTCGAAAATAAGTTGCAAAGCAAACTATTTTTGGTTGAGTAAAATTCCCTCTTTTGACTTCAAAACTTCTATCCCAAAAAAATGTCTGAGACTTCCCAAGTCTTTAAATCTGAAATTTTGATGTAGTGTGTCCTTAGCTTCTCGAATCATGTGGGAGCTATTTTCAGTAAATAAGAGGTCTTCAACATACTCCAAAATCACATTTAAGTTAGTTTCCTCCTTTCTAATTAACAATGAGTGATCATGAGCACTTTGAGAGTAACATGTTACCAATCACGACACAGTACACTTAATATTTCACTGTATGGATGCTTGATTGAGACCGTAGAGTAACTTTCTCAGATTACACACCTTAGATTCCCTTATCCTTGGAAGCTAAGAGGAAGTTCCACTTAAATGTATTAAACTAATAACATTTCAAGAAGGCATTATTAACAGACATTTGAGATAGACTCCAACCATGTTAAGTTGTTAGGCTAAGAACAATTCTAATGGTAATCATATTTTCAACCAGAAAGTATGTGTTACGATAATCAACTCCATCCCCTTGAGGGTATCCTTTTGCAATAAGACTAGTTTTGTAACTATCCATCTCACCATTTGATTTATACTTGATCTATACCCATTTTGATCCAATTGTTTTATCATCCTAAAGTATTTCATCAATTTCTCAAGTATCATTATCTTCAAAATACTGAATCTTTTGTTGCATGGCATTATTCCACAACTTGTCTAGGGATGCTTTAAGAAAAGATTGAGGCTCTACAGTTGCAAAATCTGAATGCAAGTAGGGATGATAACCTATGGATACATTATCATAAAAACATGGTTAGAGATTGAGTAGGGACCAGAAGTTTTAGACACAACATAGTCTTTGATCCACACACGAGGGCCGGCGTATTTTGGGGGGACATGCTTCTTTAACCACTATTATTTAAAATGCTCCCTGATATAGATAAATTGATTGAGTATTTGCAATCGGTGATTATGTGGGCAATGACTCTGCTAGACCATGTACAAGAGGCTCATCTAGGAAAACTTCTAAGTCATCAGTGCCTTGTGAAAGAGTTCCATCATATGTATTACTTGTTTTTTTAGGACATATGTGTGTAGGTTGAGAGGAGCATTCTATTAGAAAACGTTGATCTAGAATATCATTAGAATCATCTATATTATCCGGGGAAAGGAAAAATTAGATATCTTCATCATTAGATTGCATAACGTTAAAAAAGAATGTTTCCACTATGAAAAAACATCCCTGCTAATGAACACAGTCTTGCTACTAAGGTCATTACAATTTAAATTTAATATCCTTTTTTGTGGGAGTAACTCCAAAACAAAACAACACTTCTTTGCTCTGAACTTTTAAAACTTTTACATCTCTTGGCAGTTTACATCGGTTCTTCCTTTTTAGTTCTCACCCCCCCTTCCCCTCCTATGACACTGCCCGTTCTTCATCCCTACTCTCCGATCTCTTGTCACCCTATCCCCCATTTAGTCTCCAATCTCATTCTCTTTTTTTCCCCAGTTCCTTTGCACCTGTTGCTCAGTGTTCTTCCTCCCTGCCTCCTGTCTCCCCTTTTCTACCATCTCCACTCTTTCTTGTCATTAACTCCTCTCTCTCTGATTTCTACTTGTGCGCTTCTCTTTTCTGCCCAGCTTCAGTAGAAAAAAAAATTAAACATCCAAAATATTCTTATGTGGTCTAGTGTAAGAGATTCTCTAAATAACCATCTAATACATTTATAGGCAATATGTTAATCAAGTAAACTATTGTTTGCACACACTCACCGCAAAACTACTAGAAATATGAGATCATATCATTAAAGTTTTATCTATGTCAAAAATATATCAATGTTTTCTTTCAAAAATATCATTTTTTTGTGGAGTGTAAGGACATCTTCTTTGATGTATAATGCATAAAGAAGATAAAAAATCAGTTACTTGATTGTTAAGATATTTAATACCATTTTCAGACCTAAAAATCTTAATTGCATACTACTCTCACGTATAGATCGAATTATAGGGCAACTCTCAGTAACCAAAATTGCGAGGATCTCTTTCCGTCGGTGAGAGAGGGAACACCTTAATCTGAATTTGACATTCCATGCCAGTCTGGGCCTCCCTAACCCAAAAACTCTTACCACCGACCTCGTTTGGAGACTGTAGGCATGGGATTCTAGGATGATAGCCCCGAAAAACAAACCTCTAGCGTGTGACTCTAGGAAGCTTGTTTTAGGACCATTACATAAACTTCTTATTCAAATTTACAAAACGAATACTTTTTCAATCGACTTCAAAGCCTTCCGGCTGCTTCATATTAATTTCTTCATCTCCAAGTTCAACATGGAGAAAAACACAATTTACAATGCCATCTGTACAATCTCCAAGTCCAGACCAGCAGCCAAGCCTAGAACTACACAGATAGATAACATCTTCATAACTGGAAGGAGGATATCTCTCAAAGCCAATTTCTTTTTTTTTAATTAAAAAGCATTCACAACTAATCTTAGCCGTGTCGTGGATGGGTTACCAACTCTGTTCCACCTGAAAAACTCAAACTATTTTTCAAAGCTTTTCGATCTTTAGGTAACAGAATCAAATCAAAGGTATGATTGTCATGTAGAGACTTCATTTCATCTTGCACAATATCAAATCATATTTATTTTTCTTCACTTTCCATGGCCTCATCAAGAATCTCTGGTTTCCCCCGTCAGATAAGAGTACATACTCATTTGGAAAATAACGAGATGAAGGTACTTTCTCTGTAGTAGATATTTTGAGAGAACTCTATGGAGATTCAATAATAGTTGGTTACTCACCAGCTACATCGTCTTGCACTGGAGTATCAAAGACATACTGGTCATTCTGAATGTGATCACCATGTTAAATATCAACTTTATTTTCATCATTTTGAAGATTTTTATTTGCTGGAATTTTCAAAGGAACTGGATCATGATTAACTAGTATCTACTTGTTCTGAGAATGAACTTTCTTAGCCTTGTCAAGATCTTCAATTTTTTGGTATTCAAAGAACACGGAGTTCACGGCTTTAACAAGTTTTCTTCTTCACATAGATAAACCAAAATAATCTTGACCATAACCACGGGAAAGATGCATTTGCTTATTTTCAACACCTAAACTGTACCTCTCATCCCTTAGGAAACAAACACAAAATGCTTTAAACCAAAAAAACTTTAAGATGATATAAGAACCATTCTAATTAGACCCAAAAACTCTGTGTCAGGGGCGATCATTCATTCACAATAATAACAAATAGGAGATAATGATTAAAAAGGTAGTAGTATTAAGTGTTTTTTTTTTTTTTCCCCACCAGAAAATCTACAAACTTAGCATTCTGAAAGAATACCAGTTTAAACCCTCTCAAACAAGAGTTTTGTTTAATCATCTTGCTTAACCATTAGCTGAGGAGGCTTTGAAGGCGTTTTTATGCAGCATACCCTGCTCCCTACAATTTCTATCAAAAAGATAAATAGACTCCCCATCATATCAGAACAGATCCATTCAATTCTTTATTTTCTTGCCTTCCTTCAACAGGCTGAAAATTCTTGAAAAACCACATTCACTGAAAATTCTTGAACACATCAAGTACCTGATCTTTAGGCTTCAAAAAGAATACACAAAGATTGCGCGAATGATCATCAATAAAATTCACAAAGTAAAGTGCATCACCGCGATACTTTCCTTACAAGAACCACATAAATCAGAATGTACTAACTCCGGCAAATAAAGCTTTCTTGAAGACGAATGCTCTGAAAAAAAACTTTTTTATGCTTACCGACTAAGCAATGAACACACTTGTTCAACTTTGCTTGTTTCACTATAGAAAATAAATTCTTCTTAGACGAAAAGTCCATCCCTTTCTAGCTCATGTGACTCGGTCTTCTATGCCATAAAAATGAAGAAGTATCAATCTCCATCAAATTTACTAAGCCTTTGAAAGTGGAGCCCTGAAAAATGTACAAGTTGGACTACTTGTCACCACGAGCTACAACCATTGAACCTCTAGTAAGCTTCCCCTGGCCAGCACCAAGGATAATAACATAACCCTCATCATCGTATCCAACATAAATCAAATTCAAGCGAACATCTGGAGCATGCCTGACATAGTTTAAAACTAGTTTGTAACCATTATTAGTTTCCAAACAAATAGTCTCAATGCCAAGAATTACAACCTCGTGATTATTACCCATTTTCAAAGTAGCATCAGAATCCACAACCAACACAAGATTAACAACCTTTTCATCACAAGAAACAAAAATTTCATCGTTAGCAACAAAAACAACACAATAATCATTATTGTCTTCTTTCTTTTGTTGTTTCATATCTCTCTTATACCTGAAATAATATTTCTTGATATGCCCACTCTTGTAACAATAGTCACATGTAACATTCTTGAATATAAACTGATTTTCATCTACTTTTATTTTGGTTATTATGACCTCTGAACTTGTTTCTCCCATTGTCTTTAGTAACCAAAATATCAGAGGGTGAAGTTGAAGGATATGAACCTTAAGATCTTCTTCTTATCTATTCATTCAAGAAAACACTCTTAACATTTTTCATGGTCACAATACCTTGGGGAGCAGAGTTAGTCAAAGAAACTCGAAAAGTCTCAAAAGAGTCTGAAAAAGTATTAAGAAGCCATAGTGCTTGAATTTCTTCATCAAGTTTTACACCTATTCCTAATGGATGGTCAAGAACACCTTGAAAAAAATATTAATATAGTCAAAAGTGGGAGTGACCTCTTTATACCTGATATCATCAATTGTTTTAACAAAAACAATTAATTGTTGCTAGTCGTCGAAGCATAAATTGTCTTAAGCTTGTTCCACAAACTTCTGACATATGTCTCTTTCACAATGTGATTTCTAACATTATCTTCAACCCATTGACTGATAAGCCACAAACTTGTAAGTGATCAAATTTTCAATCCTCATCATTCATCGATACAGGTTTATTATAAGCAAACACAGGTAGATGCATTGTCTTGATAAATAGAAGATCTTTCATCGTGTAGTTCCAAGTATAATAATTACTACCATTCAACCAAATCATCTTGATTATATTTGACTTCATCATTCAAATAGATAATCAACAACAACCTAATACTCTGATATCACTTTATTGGGAAAGGTAATCATAGAGTAAATGTGCACGACAGGGCAATAACGGAAGAAAATTCAAGTCAAAACTTTTCCTTCTATTTGAACCAAGAGAAAACAAAATAATGCAAAGGAAACACTATTTGTGGGAGGAAAAAAAACAACCAAAGCAAGCAAAATAAATCAACACATGAGACGCCAAATTTAAGGTGGAACCTTTTTGGTTTAAGGAATAAAAAATCATAAGGAAAAATCTCCACTAAAATCAATAATAGTTACAAAAGTGTTCTCCAAAATGAACATTAACAAAGTGTCAAACAATGAGAAACACCACTACAAGATAGCACCAAAAAATACGATTAAATAAAATGAGCAAAAAAAAAACAACAATTGCAGCTATGTTCACGAGTACAACGAGATCTCTAAAGGAATCCAAATACACTTCTCTAGTTTAATCAAATTAAGTTAAAAGAAACAAGTTATCCAAAAATCAGCTCAATCGGATATGAAACGAAACAGAAATCGCTATTTGAAATTGGTTGCTAGGGCTTGTGCGAAAATCTAAACTCTCTTATTTTTCTCTATGTGACTGCTCTCAATCTTGTGTTTCTTCCAAAATAAGACCTAATATAAAGTCTTACATATGCACCATAATATTGGGCTTATTGACAAAGTGGACTAGTCAAATTGGCCTAATTTATTCACAAAGGAAAGGAAGGAAGAGCCAAAACCTTGGACTTTTATTTATCCACACAGAATGGAAAAAAACCCCCAAAATCCAGCATAAAGGCCCCTAAACTTTGATATTTGGTACAATATTGACCTCCATCCACCTTATTATAAGTATGGTCCAGTAGACATACACATGTGTTTGAGCCAAAAGATTGATATTACAAGTATTTCAAGGCCAATAGGTGAATGAAGAGCAGAGGTGGAGCCAAAATTTCACTGTTGGGTTCTTAACCTAAAATAACAACGATCGAATTTTGAACATTTTTACTATAATCTTCAGTATTGTTCTAATGAGGTTAAAATTATTAAATTCAACATTAATATTTTGACACCTAAAATAAATATTTTACTAGTTTGACTATTACCTTGAACCATTATTGTCAGTCAGCCATCAAAAGTTAAAATTTTGAAAAGCAAACAATAATTATTTTAATACAATAAAATATCAATATGTGGGATGACCCTAGAATCAAAAATTAAAAATTATTTTTTAATAAATAATCATAACGTGTAAAAGTAAACAAATAAAAAAATGAAAAGAGAAAGAAAGAGTACATATCAATCATATCAATAATAAAAGTTAGAACGGTAACTTTTGAAAAAAAAAATTGAGTTAAACTTTTTTGAATGTCTTAGTAGAAATCAATAGTCAGATATTGTCTTAGAGTACAACACAAATACTATTTTTCTATTTTTTACATTTACCAATTTGTTTTGGAAAAAAATTATATTACACCCACATATAATTTAGTTAATCCTTATTTTTCTAGAAAAAATCTTTTTATATAAAACCAATTAAGAAATTATACCAAAATTAATTATGCCTACTAAGTGGTCTTATTTTTCTATTTTTTTTGTTTAAAAAAAGTCCTTTTATATAAAAACACGTAGGAAATTATCCTAAAAATAAATCGTGACTACCTTCTTCAAACCCACGGCCAAAGGGCCAAATGATTTCGCGGGGTGTACAAACACCATTGCGCCAACCGTTTCACTCTTGCTCGTGGACTCGCACAAATATATATATACATTTTATTTCATATTTTTTTAAAGGGAAAATTGTATATAATAGCAAACTAATAACCTAAATTAAATGGAATAGCTAGGGTTTGATTGAATTGTGCTTACATAGCAAACATGAGATAAAATTTTGCCGCGTTCTCTCGCTCCCAAAAATAGGTTCGTCTCTCTCGCTTTATACACAGAAGCGTTATAATTCTGTTTCTATGTTGTATTAAAGCGACTCCCTCCGAGGAAAATTGATATAAACATGCAAAAAATGTATATCTTGGTGTTATATTACTTAATTTTATACAATGTACAACATTTACTTCAAATATTGCAGATAGAAGGAGAAAAAGACAACGGAATGATACAATTGCGAATTATTGACAATTGCTGTGATATACAATTTTCTCTAGCTTATGCAAACAGAAGTGTTATATGTGGTTTCTGTTTTTGATATAAAGCGGGAGGAAAAAACATATATATTCTTGCTAACACTTATAATTATGCAAATATACATACATTTTAATTTCGATTTTCACTGTATGCAAACAAAGTATACAATTGCAGCAAATTGGCCAGCGAATTATACAATTTAGGCAGCGATATTATACAATGATATGTATAGCGAAATTATACAATTGATGTTTGCTATGGAGCGCAATTATGCAAAGTTGTCACTGGATAATGAGTTTGATTTTGTATCAATTATAATGAAAATAGTTTAAGGAAAAGTGTTTTCACTATAAAAATAAAAAAGGCCAAATAAATCTAAGCGGGATTGGGTGGAGGGGGAGGGGGGGAAAGCGATTTTAAAAGCAAATCTTAACGGGCGAGATCGTAAGGTCAAAATTCCCCTTTTGCCATCCAAAACAATTGTGATTTATGATACATAATTTCGAAGATTCACTGTTTTGTGTTCGTTAGAGATTTATGCATGGAGTTGTTTGATAATTGAGATGGATAGATAGAGTTATATCATAGAATTAGTTATTTCATTTATTAAGCGGCTAATTAAACTTAGAAAAATCTTCAATTTTATTATGTTATTATTCTTTATTTTTCGTACCTAACAAAGTTTTATATTTGATAGTACATGTTACATATAACTTCTACTTTTTAAATATGAAAAAGGGTAGGAATAAAAAAAATAATTATAATTATAATTATAATCATAATAATAATGACATTTATAATTATAATTTAAAAAACACGGTGTTAATGCAATGGAAATATTTTTAAAATGATATATTTTATCTATTGATTCAAATTTGTCAATCCTTATATATGTTGGATCATAAATATCTAAAATGGATTTTAAAATATTGTTATTTCACCTATATATTAGATCTTTTTTTTTTCTTCCAAATACCTATATATTATATCAAATTACCTCTAGCGTTATTTTAAGACTCAAAATTGCCTCTCAATTAATAAAATACAATCTTATGATATTTAATTAAATATAAATTAAATACAATATATTTGTTTGTTGGTTCACATAAAATTCTAACCTAGCCTATCCATGCCCAAACCAACACAAAATTCATTGATTGAGTCATGAACGAGTTGGATCCTTTTGAAAGTATCAATGAATAATAGTATAGAAAATTTTCTTCTAGTATTTTTAAACGAGTAAAATTATATAATTAGGTCGTATTTATATAAGTAAGATGACATTTAATTTAAAGGAATAGAATATTTTCAAGATCAAATGAAAAAAGAAAAATATCAAAAAAAATATTTACGTGACAAAATTAAAAAAGAAAAAAGAATATCTCCATATCTTCGTTGTATGTGTAGAACATATGACAATAAATCCAATACCTTTTGGGTTGAGTCAAATTTTATATAGACCAATAAATAAAGGTCACATGTTTATGAAATATAATTAAATGTCATATAATCGTGTCATTAATTGATGGGCCATCTAATCTATTAAAACTACATCATGGACAAATTTGATCCAATGTAGAAAAAAAAGACATTTTCGAACAATTTATAGTATGTTAAAGACACTTCTGATTGAAGAGAATTTGATTCAACTGGTTGATAAAACATTTTGAAGCAATTTTTTAATACGTTACTTTACATTATTTTACCCCTTTTATTTTTATTTTCAGATTAGAACCTAATCTCTATTTGATCCAAAAAACGATCCTCGAAAAGTGTGACTTAACATGAATTTTCTCTCCTTCCGACTTCCGTTTTTCATTTTTACTAACTAATGTTAGATATTTATATTAAAGTCTAATTAGATTTAAATTTGTATTGAAAAATTTCATATTTAGAAGTAATATACTTATTAATAAAGATAATTCTATATTTATGAAAAATTAAAACTGATATATCTAATTAAGAATAAAAAAAATATTTACCACTCTATCACCTTCCAAGTCTTTATTTTATTACTCTCATAACTACTTTCAGAAAAATGTCATACTTTTCAGTCCTCTCCACCGTTGCAAAGCATATTTGTAAAGTGTTAGTAAAAATTTCTACTACTTCACCTTTGACAAAAGTCTCCAAGTACTCCATGTACCAAAAATAGAAAGAAATAATTATAATGTCATGTTGGCTTCACAACCTTAAAGTTGGTTTGCTGAAAGGTATACTTATTCTCACTAGTCACAAATCACTATCATGCAGTTCTTAGAGCCACCTGATTTAACTTGCCTTGAGAGAATGGATAATCACTACCTTAAAGTTGTTAAGTATTCAAAGATTTCACTACTCACCAATGACATTGCCATCTGATTTACCTAAAATGAATTGAGTACTCTATATCTATCATAACTACATTCACTAGTCTCTAATATCACCAATCAATCTACAACAAACACATTCTGCCGCTGTTAACAAATAGTATTAAAGTTTTTATCGGAATTAGATAAATGTCATTAAATTTAATATTATAGTTACAAATGTTAGGGGTATTTACGAAGAGTAGTGGTAGAGCTAGAATTTCATTTAAGGAATGTCAACATATAAAGAAATAAAATCATATAGAAATTAAGGAGTGTGTAAATTAATATAAATTTTCTGACAAAGAAGTGTCTTAACTACATGTGGCTCCGCCACTCACAAAGAGTACTTAAAAATGTAATTATAAATAGCTAATTATAATTACCTCTAAATATATTTAGCAACAATTAAGATATTATCACTAATTAATTACCAATATATACATACATATATATATATATATATATTGTCAATAATTGATAAACACTAAATATAATTTTTTAATGTAGCGTAAGATAATTTCTTAAGGTTCAGTTAATTAAATCTAAATTTTTTTTAAAAATGCACCCCTCAAAAATTAAATATAAATAATTTATAATTTGAGAGCTCCTTTAGATTTCCATTGTAATTGTATCATATTTATCTATTGACTTATATAATAATTATATGATATATATATATAAGATATAAATATAAAAGCAGGTTTATAGGGTGAGTTCTCTTCTCATGCTTCTAAAGAGAGTTAACCAACTAGGATTGTGGTATAGTGGTAAATATTTATTTATCTTCAGTCAAAAATTTTGAGTTCGAGACTTTTTTGATATAAAGTCACCTTTATTAAGTAATAATTTACTTTTAATATAAGACTTTTCGATGCGAATTTAAATTTAACATTGATATTGATAATTCTTTATTTTTAATATTTATATCCCACGAACACGACCTTGTTGCTTCAACTGGAATTATGTACACTATATATGCAAAGAAATAAAACCAAAAAGTACATTAGTAGTAACATGTAGCTGGTAGCCACTTGAGTTACCTTGAGAGAGTAGGCAATTCAGATTTCAGTATAATAATTAATAATTACTACTCTTAATTATCACGCAGTTTTTCAGCCACATGTGCTGCATGCATTAAAAGATTGAGCTTGATTTTGATGTGTCATCCTAACAGCAATTTGAGTTTATAGGTTAAACAAAAGGTGATTTTCTATTTTTTTGTTGAAAGGATAACTCGTACCTCCTTTGAAGGGTGTGTTTTGTTATGATGTGCAGTAATTTTTCCTTTCTCAATTATATATCTTATCTCAAACATTTGTTCTTAAGATTAAGATAATTCACTGGTTTGCCTGTTAACAGAAGTATCAATCACGCTGCACAAGTTAACATATAATGTTCAATCAGATATATATTTGCACAAGTTAACATAATTATCAATCACATTGTCACATCATTCAATTAGGACTCCACCATCGTATTGTTGGAGAGTTGTGGAAGACAACAACAATTCGAAATTTTCGACCAAAATAAATTATTATTTAAACTAATTCACTAAAATAACATTTTAAAAAAAAATTACAGACCTAATATAAATGTATTTCTGAGTAACATTTTAGGCTATACTTTATTAAAAAAAAATTGACACATAAAATATATGAGTTGATTGCATTAAATATAGAAATATTATTGATGGTAACATTTTAAGCATAAAAACATAGTGACAAATACGTGTTCATGATATATACTTGGCGCAGATTATGCCAAAAGGGGGACGTTACCAAGTTTCTTGCTTAGACATATGTCATAATAGATCTCTTTTTTTCCAAAAAAATATATGCAGGCTTGGATTCACAAGTGGTGGTTTCTCAGTTCAAATTTATTATCTATTGAGCATATGTTAATGATATTTGATCCATTAATTGTAAATATGGTGAGCTGATCAAGGTTTCTAACAGTTAGGCTTCATGAGTTACAGTAATAATTATTGGCTTTGAATTTGTGCAGACATACATTTGAATTCCTCTACATTTTGCTAAAAAGTAGATTTTTTGTTGCCTTATTAACAATGGCTTTGTCATTAAAAATATTTTATTTGTCTATTGGTTCTTTACTCTCTTTTTTCTTAGTATTCTCGACATGTATAATGTTGGTTTTCTAATTCTAGAGTAATTTTCTCTCGCTAGCGTATTAATTTGAGGTGGTAATTTATTGCTACTCTCTTCGTCCATTTTTATTTTGTCATGTTACGCTTTTCGAAAATAAATTTAATTAATTTTCAAAATTAAAATTAGATGAGTATTAAAGAATATTTAAACAAAAAATTTAGGATTACTAAAAAAAACTATGTGAAAAGTGTGATCAATGCATTTTTTTGTACATTCTCCATATGATATGAAAAAAATTTATATTTTGACTGTAAAAATAGAATCATGACAAATTATAATGGACGAAAAAAATATAATTTATCGAACAGTACTAGGCGGAAAATTGAAACAAAAATTATCACTATTATATGTTTGTTTTATCCTTTTTTGTTCACTAGGTTTTCACATGAAAAATCCAATAGAACATGGGTATGCTTATAAAAATTAAACTTATTCAAATGGGACAAGAACGGAAAAAATAAATGTCGTATATTGTTGGTATCTTGGATTGAAGTTATCTTACGATAACTAACTGAAAGGTTACTAACACAATTAAAATTCGTGAAAAGTTAAAAAGTAATTGATACATTAATAAGAAACGTACTAAAAAAAATAAAAGATTATGCCTAAATTTTAAAAAAATGTTATTATGAGTAATGTTTTAGCTATAAATGTGTCTCCAAGTAATAAATTATAAAACATATTCGATAGTAATATTTTATGCTTAAAACGTTACTACTAGAATGTTTCTTCATTTAACGCCGTTAACTCATATATTTTACGCATCAATTTTTTTTTTAAAAAATATAGCCTAAAATATTACTCAAAAATATATTTATACTAGTTCAGTAAATTAAAAAAAAAAATATTATTTTAATGAATTAATTTAAAATGATGGTTTACTTTAGTAAAAATTTCACAATTATGATGTATAGTACTGTTAAGGCATTTCCTTCTTCGATTTATTATTTACAGTGGAAGGATTAAAAGTTTGAACGAAATCAGGAGGGACTAAAATTTTGTAACTAATAACCAAATTTTGTACCAATCTCGTTTAGTTAAAAATTAGCGACATATTATGTAAAAAGAAAAAACTATACATGGTTAGATATATTTCATTATATATACTATTGTTATTATGCTTTCAAATATTAGTTATATTTCCATATATTATAGAAAAATATTCAAATACATATATTTTAATTATCAGGACAGGGATGGATTTACTAACGATCCAAGGAGTTGCCACAGAAACCACTACTATTTCTGAAAATTAAATTAGAAAAATATATATATATACTATATATGATAATATATAATTTAATATATTATAAACATAAATGAAGATATATTCACTACAGGGAAAAGGCTTAATTTGAAGATCGGTTTATTTGTTGGGGAGTTTTAAAAACTTCTTTATAAAATCATTTTGTAGTATTTATTTAAATCCCTACGATATAATTTACTTGGTGGCGCTTTTATTGTGGAGACTTTGATAACCTCCGCAAATTGCGCCAATTTGTGAGATTTTATGAACACCGTAATTTATTAAAATTTGTAATTATTTTATTGTGGAGGTTTTTGATAGCCTGTAACGACCTGTTTAGTCGTTGGAGCAAAAGATTTTCTTTCTGGGAAAAAAACTGGCTGGATCGACGAATAGTTGTTATTGTAACGCACGGACCGTCATAGGTCACGACGGCCCGTCGAGGATTTAGTTGTGTCGTCCAGACACTTAGAATTTTGAAATTGGGGTACTGAAAAAAATCGACGCGCTATATAATTGTGCGGACCTGCAGGACGTGCCGTCACATCACGACGAAACCGTCGTGAGTTTTCGTTGCAAAACACTTCAACTTTGAGAATTGGGGTAAAAAGAACGCGTCCTGACGTTCATGGGAGGGAACAGGACGGACCGTCACAGCTGTGACGGGCTTGTCACAGGCTACGTGAGTTCGAGGGAGCTGCGGACGACCTGTGTGACGGCACGTCGCATCACGAAGGCCCGTCACAGGTTGCGCTAGGTCCCAGGCGCAAAATAGGATTTCCTCTTAACGTTTTTAGGGGTCGTTTTGGACTATTCTTCCTTAATTATAAAGAAGTAAAGAGTGAAATTCATATGGTCTAATTATTGGGGGTTTTAAAAGAGGTAACATTAAGTAATTAGGGGTTTTATTGTCCTCCTTTACACTTCATTATACTTTTAATTAGGGTAAAAGAAAAAGAGGGTTTGAATAAAACAAAACAAAAGGAGGAAACAAGAACAGAAAGAGAGGAGAAACGAACGAGTAGAGAGTAAAGAGCGAGAAAAAACGAAGAGGATTAGCAAGGATTTTGAGAGAGAGCTTGTTGAGTCAATTCTTCGGTGGAGGTAGGTTATGGTTTATGTTACGATATTCGTAGGAAACTCTTAATAGTGAAAGATTATGGGTTGATCGTATGTAAACCCTGCTATGTGCTTAAGTTGTATGCGTGACATGATTATGATTATGAAATTGCGATTGAATTAAACAAAAGCATGATGAAAAGCATTTGAATCCCAAATCTGAAAAGAAACCCTAATCGCCTTGATTATTATATAATGAGCATGATGATGCCTTGTATAAAAGAAGGCTTGGATAACATTATATAATGAGACTGGTGATGCCGTAGTGTTAAAAGACGGCTTTCTGATGGAATAGGGGATCGGGTGCCACGTTCCGGTACCAGGATAGGAATGAATAGCGATCGGAAGTGTCACGTTTCGACACCAGGTAGAATATGATAGGAGTGCACGTTCCGACACCAGGATAGAATATGGATCGGAGTGCACGTTTCCACACCCAGGATAAGGAATATGGATCGGAAGGAGTGTCACGTTCCGACACCAGGATTAGAATATGGATCGGCGGTTTGGCCACGTTCCTGGTACCAGGATATAGATGCATCTGAGGAGCGGGAGTGTCACGTTCCGACACCAGGATTAGAATCTATGGAATCGGGTGCCACGTTTCCGGTACCAGGATAGAATATGAGGATCGGGGTGTCACGTTCCGGAAAACAGGATAGAATATGGATCGGGTGCCACGTGTCCGGGTACCAGGGATTAGAATGAATATGAGGATTCTGAAAGTGTCA
Source organism: Solanum habrochaites (assembly GCA_027704765.1). Classification (NCBI taxonomy): domain Eukaryota; kingdom Viridiplantae; phylum Streptophyta; class Magnoliopsida; order Solanales; family Solanaceae; genus Solanum; species Solanum habrochaites. The sequence continues at coordinate 56,007,155 of JAKWJA010002493.1, read as the reverse complement.
CGTTCGACAACAAGGATAGAATGAGGAGCGGAAAGGCCACGTTTCCGGGGACCAGGATAGTTAGAAATAGAGGATCGGAGTGTCACGTACCGACACAAGAGGACGCAAGATAATGAATCTTGCAAGCTAACGAATATAACCAATTTTGTTTTTTTGTTTCTAATGAACTTAATCCCAAATGAGGTATGGTATTGAGGGCTCTGAGTCTCACGTGTGAAACTCGGGTGTTTTAGTTATTGATGAATTAATGTTGTATGCACATGTTGAGTATTGTAGTTATTTACATATTATTGATCTGATATATACTTGTTCCCGATTTTGAGTTGGCCGATGATATCCTACTCAGTTACGGGTGTTTGTACTGACCCCATATTTTATGTTTTCCTCTTTGTTATTTGTGTTAAGCAGCCAAACGTTCCGTCATTAACTTCAATCAACAGTAGTATCTAGCCAGTCTTCACTTCATCGAAAATTAAGGGTGAGATAATGCGTTCTAGCTTGGACTGGGTATTCTTATTCAAGTAGTGATGCCTTGAAAACTTCCGGCATGGACTAGCTTTTTTTAGTTTATTTTGTTCTTAGAAAATCATAGTAAAGTAATTTGAGATAGATGTTCTTGTGATGATGGACTCTTCCAGATTTTGGGGATATAACATAATAGTATTGAATTGTTTTTATAATGAGTTTAAGTCTTCCGCACATTATTTTTGTTGATATATTCTGAAAGTTAAGGTTTTAGATGGGTGGTTTATCCACATAGGAGGGTAAAAATGTGGGTGCCAAGTCGCGTCCCTGTTTGGGGTCGTGGACAATTGGTATCAGAGGATAGTAGTTTAATTGGTTCTCATTCACACAAGACAGGTCTAGTAGAGTCTTAAGGAACGTAGGGGGACGCCGACTTTCCTTGAGGAGGCTATAAGTACCTTTAGGGAAAAATTTCACTCTTTAATTCTGTTTTCGTGTGTACTACTTGAGCCAATTGGTATCTGGGCGGATCACGGCAGCATTCCATTGGTATATGAACATCTTCACTCTATTTTCGAGTGATGTGGTTGAGAACTAGAGCAACGACCCCCGGCACCAGCAGCAAAAACGGGAGAGAAAGACAAGAAACGACTGAGCCAGCCCATGGGGCTGTGTAGCTATGAGGAAGAGCAACGCAAGGAGGCTGTGGAGAGGTCGTGGAGGACGTCCTCTAGAGAGAGGACAAGACCAGCCCAGCTGATACTAGGGCGGTGATCCTCCACCGACGAGGAGGTGATAAGAGAGGGGGAGGAAGGGGAGAATAGGGAAACAAGGCAGGAATGAGGGGGGAAATTGCCACCCCAAACCTACCCCAGAGATGATCAACCAAGTACTTGCTTATTGAGTGGTTATCCGAATCTAGGGTAGGCACCTCCAAGTGGTTTATTGCACCAACACATCCCGGTTCAGACAGGGGGGCGTTCGACATGAGGCTACTAGCTCCACAGCATGGAGCAATCATTGGGATAGGCAACATTCCACGTCTGACTACTGGGCCATTAGGACAAATGCTCAGCATGAACTTTTCAGTAAGTTCTTGAAATTGAAAAACCTCCAGTCTTAAGGGCGCAGAATCAGAGGATTTTGCCTACGATTTTCTGGTGATTGTCATGGAGCTACTACACAAGATGGGTTATAGTAGAGGTTTGTTTGGCGTTTTGAGTTCGTGAGCTATCAGTTTCAGGGAAACGCCACAAAACGTTGTGGCGGTCACATGTTGAGTGTCAACAAACAGAGGCACCACCTTAGACCTGGGGAACATTCTCTACCCCGTGATGGAGAAGTATATGTCCAAGGACGTGAGAGATAGAAAAAAAGGGACGAGTTCTTGAGTCTAGAGCAAGGGAGGATGACAGTAACGCGTATGAGCTAAATTTTCGGCACTAAATCCCAGAAATACGCCACCAAACTTTGTTTCAGTCACCAAGAAACGGAATTGCCGTTTTGTGAAGGGGTTGACGGTCAAGATCGTGCGGGGATTTCAGCCCTTACAGGTAGCGGGCTACGGCAAAACATCCTTCCAAGAGGTGGTAGACTTTGTGATAGAGGTGGAAGGAGTGAAGCAAGACGGACTTCACCACGAAAACGACATCGAAAAGGTTTCATAAGGGGAGGCGAAGTGTTAATGGTTCCACTCTAGAGGACAGAGCTACGGGAGGTTACTCAAGTCGGGACCAATTCGGTCTTCATACAGACTTGTAGTGGGGGGTCCACCTCAGATACGGTCAACACTACTCCGAGAACGAGACCTATGCATGAAACCCCAGAGAGTTGTGATGGATGTGGGGAGGTTGGGGAACATCAAGGAGGTATTGTCCAAAACCAGAGTGTACAGAGAACCCCATAGCTAGAGGTGAGAGGTGGTATGGTAGAGCCGCTTTTTGGGAGGGACGTGGTGGTCGAGGTTAATGGTGGTCATCACAAGGCAGACGGTGATGGGGCAAAATGGAGCCACTACTATGCAACATTGTAGGGGCAATGGACAGCACAAACGATAGGGCCCATTGGTACGCTGTCCCTGGGAGATCTGAAGGCGGAGGCGTCTGATGCTGTTATAACAGGTAATCTTTGGTTTTGTGATTGCATGACATCTGTATAATTTGAGCCCTGGCCTCCCGTTTTTATATGTATCTTCATCATTTGCTAATGGTCCTAAAATTGCATTGTGAAATCGTGACTGCCCCTAGTTCGTGTTTCTACACGGTGGTGAGTCTTGGGTAGTTGGAAAAGGTAACATAGAGTCTGTTTGGTGAACTTTGTGGGGAGCAACACTTATGTAGATTGGTTATTTTAGAAATGGGGGACTTTGAGGTGATTTCTAGGTAGGACTTGGCTTTCTCCACAATTTTGACGATCTGGGATTGTAATGCTATAAAACATGTGGACACATTGGCCCAGCCTGATGACAGGATCGTTAGTGTGGAGGGTGGACCTACATTCCAATCGGTTGGCGTGATCATCTCATTTCGTCCCGTTGCTAAGAAAATGGTAGTAAAGGGTTGTTAGCTTTCGTGGCCCATTCTCACAGGATGACACTACCCCAAGTACCTTCGATTGAGCGGGTTTCGGTAGTCCCCCGCGAGTTTTTTTTTGGAGGTTGGTTCCCTGCAGATTCTTCCTGGTATGCACCAGGATAGGGATATTGATCTTCTGTATCGATCTTTTCTTGAAACCGGTGCACACGCCCCATGTCTATACCCCCGGTTTAAGGAAGGCTCCCGCGGAGGGGGGAGTTGGGTGGGGGGTGGGGGAGGTTCAGAGATGTTTTTGTGAAAGGCTCACTTCAAGAGAGTTGTTGAGCAAGGGCTCATTAGACCAAGTGCATTCCTTGGGGTGCTCCGGTTTTGTTTGTGAAGAAGAAGAAGGATGGGGAGGTTTTGGATGTGCTGTAGACTACGACAGTTTTTGAACAAGGTAACTATTTATTAAGAACAAGTAATCTCTTCCTCGCATTAGGACTTATTCGAATCAATACAAGGTGCTTGTGTCTTCTCTACGATGACTTTGAGATCGTGGTATATCAATTGAAAAAAAAAAAATACGGGAACGGATGTGCCAAAGACTGCTTTTTCGAACGAGGTATGGCATTACGAATTTGTCTTGGGGTGATGTCTTTTGGTCTTACGACGCCCTGCTGCTTAATGAGCTGGATGACGGGATATTTTAAGCAGTATTTGGGACCTACTTTTTGATTAGTAGTTATAGATGATATACTGGTATATTATAAAAGTAAGAAGGATGAGGAGCATTTGAGGGTTGTGTTGGAAATGTTGAGGGAGGAAAAAGCTTTAACGCCAAGTTCTCTAAGTGTGAGTTTTGGCTAGATGCGTGTCCTTCTTGCGGGCATGTGGTTTCGAAGGAGGGAGTTTTGGGGGTGATGCGTTAAGTTCCTTCAAGATTGGACGTGAAGACATGGGGGGTTTAAGGACCCCAATAATGTGTCAGAATACGGAGTTTTGTTGGGGTTAGCTAGCTTTATCGACCGTCGCACTTTTGTCAAAGGGCTCTCTATGTATTGCTTCCCAATTGAGAACTTGATAAGCAGAAATGTTCCATTTGTATGGTAGATGAATGTGAGGAAAGCTTTTCAGAAGCTTTAAGACTTTTGTTGACTACCGAACCTATCATCATCATTGCCGGTTTTAGTTAGAGGGTTATGGGTAAGAACTTCAGGTTTATTGTGAGCAATCCTATTCGCGGGGTCTTTGGGTAGGCGTGCTAGCAGAGAAGAACGTGATTGCTATGCCTCAAGACAATTAAAAGTGCTAAATGAACGTAATATCCAACTCATGACTTGGATTGGGGCGCCGCTGTGGGGTTTGCATTGAAGCAATATGGCAGAAACTATTTTTAATGGGGTTTGGTTTAAGTGTGAGGGTCTACAGGATCATCGTAGCCTTAAGTATGTCTTACCAGAAAGATTTGACCTTGGAAAAGGAGATGGATGGAACTAAATGAAAGGATACGACCTCAACTATTTTGTACCATCCGGCGTCTGGGAGGACACAGGAGACACGGCAGACCCCTTCCATCTACCCCCCCGCCGCGCCCCCTTTCCTCCCTCTGAGGAAGATGAATGGACCAGGAGACAGAGG